>SKCR01050116.1:0-39322 GCA_019454045.1 Zanthoxylum bungeanum | reverse complement strand
TGTTAATGCTGAAGGGAGTAGTTGTGACTCACGGATCTGTATGTACATTCCTACTTCCTTTTCCATTAAGCAACGAAGCATAATCTTTGGGAGTTTTTCCAGCATCAATAACCATAGTTTGTCATATTTCCCTTTGTCATTTGAAAAGTATGTACAGCCTACCGAGTTGTGGAATTATTTTAGAACCTCCAATCCCCATTATAGTTACTCTAAAATTGGCGTAGCTGGTATTGTCTTAGAAAAAAATGAGCCCTTCAGCTTTGGAACCATCATCAAGAAATCCTTGCTTCAATTCCCTAGACTGGAAGATGCGGAGGGCTTTTTATCTAGCCTTTCTCTTCTTTCAGAGGATCTGTCCCTTCACATCTCTGCAATTCCAGATCCATTACCTAAACCCCGCCTGCCAAGAACTGATATTCAGATGGAGATTATATCACTTGGCCCGTTGTTTGGGCGCTACTGGTCTTCAAACAATTTTTCCACCAAGGAAGAGGCTCCTTACCATACTAAATCTGAATATACTGAAAAGCAGCTCCTTCTGAATGTATCAGCTCAACTTTCACTTTCTGGAAAATATTATAGCAATTTCTCCGTTCTCTTTCTGGAGGGTCTTTATGATCCACATGTCGGAAAGATGTATCTAGTTGGTTGCAGGGACGTCAGAGCCTCGTGGAAGATCTTATTTGACAGCATGGATCTTGAAGCTGGGTTGGACTGTTTTATTGAAGTTGTAGTCTCATACCCCCCCACAACATCTAGGTGGTTGGTCAATCCAACTGCTAAGGTTTCAATCGCCAGCCAAAGAAATGATGATGATCCCCTCCTTTTTAAGACTATTAAACTCCAAACACTTCCTGTAATGTACAGGAAGCAGAGGGAAGACATCCTCTCTCGCAGGGGTGTTGAGGGGATTCTTCGGATTGTGACACTCTCATTTGCAATCGCTTGCATTTTGAGCCAGTTGTTTTACATCAAGCATAATTTGGATTCTGTTCCTTTCATGTCTCTTGTCATGCTAGGTGTCCAAGCTCTTGGTTATAGTCTTCCCTTGATCACAGGGGCTGAAGCTCTCTTCAAGAAAAATGATTCTGAATCTTATGAGAATACATCGTACAACCTTCAGAAAAATCAGTGGTTCCAAGTGATTGATTACACGGTAAAGCTCCTAGTAATGGTATCATTTCTACTAACCCTAAGGCTCATGCAGAAGGTTTGGAAATCACGTGTCAGATTGCTTTCTCGGAGCCCCAATGAACCTCACCGTGTCCCAAGCGACAAGCGGGTGCTTCTTACTACCTCTACAATACACGTGATGGGCTACATACTTGTCCTGATCTTTCATTCTGCAAACACAAGCAAAAGGCCACTTCAAACAGATTATGTAGATCCGACAAGTAGAAGTGTATGGGAAACTGAACTAGAGGAGTATGTCGGTCTTGTTCAAGATTTTTTCTTGCTCCCTCAAGTTATTAGTAACTTTATCTGGCAAATAGATTGCAAGCCGCTGAGGAAGCTCTATTTTATCGGGATCACAGTGGTCAGACTTCTCCCTCATGTATACGATTACACTCGATCTCCTGTTCCAAATCCTTACTTTGCGGATGGATACGAGTTTGCAAACCCAAACCTGGATTTTTACTCCAAATTGGGAGATATTGCCATACCTGTGACTGCAGTTTTCCTTGCAGCAGCAGTCTACATTCAGCAGAAGTGGGACTATGAGAAACTCAGCCAGATTCTTACTTTTGGACGGTGTAAGCTTCTTCCGTCTAGATCAAGAGCATACGAAAGGTTGCCTTCCAAGTCCATTGAAGCCGAGCTTGCTTCTGACGGGAACACCATGCATCGGAGAGAACGTGATGATGATGAAGATGAATAGTAACATTATGCATGTGCCCTATCAACATTACTAACTGCAGACTGTGTTGTTGTAAGCATATATATGGTTTATTTTCAAGAATGATGTGCTTTCTTCTAAATATTTTATGTATTATGTATTTGGTTTTATCATGCATATTTTACTTTATTAGATTTTGCTAAAGTTGACACAAGTTATCATTGGCTCATCATATAAATTTGTCTTTAGAAAATTGAAAGAAAACATATATATGGTTTTGGATTTAGGGATGTCAACAGCTCAACTTATCATTCTGATTAGGGGTGAGTAAAAAAATAACTAAAATTGAATGATAATTTTTTAATTTTAAAAATAATTGTTTGATTTTTAATTAAAAAATCGAAGCGAATCGAATTAAAATAATTTTATAACTAAAAAATTACACCCGACCGAATTAACTGAATAATTAATAATTTTTTAAGTATAATCATGTATGTGATTATTTTATATATTATATTTGTTACATTATGTAATTTATTTAGTATTTAGTGATGATAAATTTCATGGAATATTTGTATTTTTTATTTTGTTATAATTATTTTTTATTTTCCTACATTTTAAATAATTTAAATGATGATGGTATCTCATGAAAGACTTTTATTGGTGAAATTATGATGATAAGAAGAGCTATAATGTAATTTTTTGAAAATAAATATCATATTAAGTGAATATTACTAATTTGTTAATTTTTTATTATTATTGTTAGAAAATTGAAAAACCCAAATTAGAACGAACCGAAATGATAATTAAAGATAATTATAATTTTTTAAAGAAAAAACCCAAACAATTAATTTTTTTAAAAACCAAATAATTATAATTATAAATTTTTGTATAATTATTTCGAATCATGCCCACCCTTAATTCTCATGATGAACAATTCATTATTGTGCTTTTAATAATTCTATAGTCTTTTAATGGTTTTCATAAATGTTAATTCGCATGCTAAGATAAGAAAATTTTATGGAAAATAAAGTATGTGCATGAAAAATACGTAGGGCGTTCGAACGCTCGGCGAACGCAAATGCAAAAATCTGAAATTTCGTAAGAACGTTCGAACGCGTCTTCAAACGCAACTTGAACGCAAGTTTTCTGCCTAAGAACGTTCGAACGCGACTTCAAACGCAAATCGGACGCAAACCCTCTGACTTAAAACGTTCGAACGCGTCCTAAACGCAACACGAACGTAAACTCTCTGGAATATTCTGTTCGAATGCGTTCTCGAACGCTCCACAAACGTGAACTCTCTGGAACACTTCCTTCGAACACGTTCTCGAACGCAACACAAATGTGCACACACTGGATAATCTCGTTCGAACGTAGATACGAACGCGACACTAACGAATTAGTCATGAAATTGTTTATAAACTGAATAGACTTAGATTAATTTAAGTAATCATAATATTAACTTATTAAATCATATACTGAATCACAATAATCTTGGTAGTATAGATTTAAGTTATTATTAGGGTGTTCAATTATCACAAGCATACACATAGTGATAAAGTTGAAAATTAATTGTGTGTTGCATACTTGAGTGAGAATTTAAAGTGTAATCATACACAAGTAATTCCATCCAATCTTGATTGACACATACACATATATCTACACATATCGAATATTATATTGTAACATTAAAAGTGAAATACTGAGTATTGAATTGCTAAGAGATTCTATTTATGAAGTATTTAAAGGATATTCTGTCAAAAAGGCGATAAAAGCCTAAGTGGTCAGGGATTTAAGTGGTTACTCCGGACCCCCCCTCGTCATTTGGGAATATTCCTTTATTTACTTATTATAAGAAACCTTAGTCGAAATTTCAAGGACTTGTGTTTATTGGTACTATTGTCCAATAGAACGAGTGGATACTTGATATATCACTTGAACAAGATCATTTGTTGATCATTGTGCAATTGTCTTTTGTAGACTTATTGACCCCTGTAGATTTTCTAGTTACACATGGCTAGCGGAAACATTACAGTACCGGTCTCTCATGGAGAAAAACCAGAAAAATTTGGTGGGGGCAGACTTTAAACAATGGCAGAGCAAAATGTTGTTCTACCTAACAACTCTCCAGTTGGCTAAGTACCTCAAAGATCCTCTAGATCCTGTGGAGGGTGAATCGGCTACAGCCAAGCAACTGCGAGAAGAGACATGGTCGTCTGACAACTTCTTGTGCAAGAAGTACCTTTTGGGTGGACTTGACAATACCATGTACAATGTGTACCAAGACATGGTTTATGCGAAAATTCTCTGGGAATCTCTCGACAAGAAATATAAAACCGAGGATGCCGGACAAAAGAAATTTGTCATGGGTAGGTTCCTGAACTACAAGATGGTAGATTCAAGAATTGTAATATCTCAGTTGGGTGGACTGCAATTGATCATTCATGAAATATTGAATGAAGATATGAAACTCTGTGAGACGTTTCAAGTTGCCACTATCATTGAAAAGTTGCCTTCATCATGGAAGGACTTCAGGAGCTATCTGAAACACAAAAAGAAGCAGATGAGCCTTGAAGACCTTGGAGTTCGATTGAGGATCGAAGAGGACAACAGAAAGTCCGAAAAGGCCAGCTACAAGACTATGAAGTCTAAGGTCAACATCGTCGAGGATGGAAAATGTAGCAAAAAGAGAAAAAATAGTGGAGCTGATTCTTCCCAAGCAAACAAGAAGTTCAAGAGGAAGTGCTTCAACTGTGGAAAAAACGGTCATATTGCAAAGGATTGTAGAAACAAGAAGTCTCAGGACAAGGGCAAGAAAAAGAAAAATGAGGCCCATATCGCTGAAGATGAGCAGTTAACTGATGAGATCTCAGAGATGAACCTCTCAGCAGTGGTAACTGAAGCCAACTTGGTTGGGAATCCGAGAGAATAGTGGGTAGACACTGGGGCTACTCGTCATATCTGTGTTATAGCAAGATGTTTTCCTCGTATCAGAAGGTCGATGGTGGCAATCATCTGACTATGGGAAACTCGTCTACCTCTAGAGTGGTTGGACAAGGCACAATGGGTCTGAAGATGACATCCGGAATGGAACTTACATTGAAGAATGTTTTGCATGTTTCAGATATTCAGAAGAACTTGGTCTCGGGTTCTCTCCTTAGAAAGAATGGCTTTAAGCTTGTATTTGTTTCTGACAAGTTTATATTGACCAAAAATGATGTCTATGTAGGAAAAAGATACCTCACTGAGGGCCTTTTCAAATTCAATGTAATGACTGTCAATCGACACAGTGCTAGTAATAATAAAGCTACAACGTCTGCTTATATTATTGAGTCACAAAATGTATGGCATGAGTGGCTAGGATATGTTAATTATGATACGATGTGTAAATTAATTAACATGGACCTTATACCTAAATTTGCAATTGATAGCCAACATAAGTGTGAGGCATGTGTTGAAACAAAAATACATAGAGCATCATTTCATCGAATGAAGTTCTGAACCATTGAAACTTGTACACACCGATGTGTGTGATATGAATATTATGCAAACAAGAGGCGGTAAAAAGTACTTTGTCATTTTTATCGATGATAGCACAAAATTCTGTTATGTGTATTTGTTGAGAAGCAAAGATGAAGCTATTGAAAGCTTTATACACTATAAGAACGAAGTTGAGAATCAACTTGGCAAGAAAATCAAAAGAATCAGGAGTGATAGATGTGGTGAATATGTGTCACCATTTGGTGAATATTGTTCCAATCATGGAATTATTCACGAAACTACTGCTCCTTATTCGCCTCAACAAAACGGGATTGCTAAGCGCAAAAACCGAACGTTGAAGGAAATGATAAACGCCATGTTGACAAGCTCTGGTTTACCCCAGAACTTGTGGGGGGAAGCCTTGCTTTCCACCAACTGCGTTCTGAACAAGTGACCGGTGCATAATCACACGCGTATAACGCAAGTGCATGTATCGTTCAAGTAGTATAAAAAGTATCGATCCCACGATGACTTAATACCTAATCTATTAATTTTATGAGGTCAAATGATTACTAGTATCTAATAGGTTGATTGATTGATTTGAAATGGTGATGATTTTAAATTTAAAAACAAGTAAATAAAATTGCACGAAAGTAGGTTTAAGAAAATTCAATATTAGGAAACTATCTAGGGTTGTGAATCTTTCTAATATCTTTTAAAAGATGAAGCAGTTATTTCATGTTTGTGTAATAAATCAGTTTACTAACCTGGAACACTAAATTATGCGAAAGCCTATGTCGATGGTCAGATGCAAATACCCAATATAACCCAATTGAAACATATGTCTATGTCAACCAAATTACCTGGATTCATTAAGTTTAAGTTCCAATTATGGCTACCCCCGCCCGACAGGTATATGTCTATCCTGTAAGGAAATCTATTAAAGGGTTATATATCCTTAAGGAGATCGTGAGCTATTAAGTCTAAGGCTGAAACCTAAAATTCATTTGTCAAGTTTATTTTAGATTTACCAGATCAATCTTATTAATGGCCAATTAACAAGACGCATTAAGTTTAAGACTTAATAAGTAAACCTTTAAATTACCCAAACTATAAAATAAACCCTTATAAACCGGTGATATTGGATTTCATCACAACCCCAGATAACTGGCTTAGTTACGACACATATTTACGGGTAGTAAAAACTTAAATAAAATAAAGGACATAAAGTAAAATGCTGAAAAGTAAATTACTGAAAAGTAAATGACGGAAAGTAAAATGCTGAAATTAAATACTGAAAATTAAATGCTGAAAAGTAAATGTTGAAAGTAAATTACTAAAAAGTAAATGCTGAAAAGTAAATTGCTGAAAAGTAAATGTTGAAAGTAAATTGCTGAAAAGTAGATAAAGTAAAAGTACAATAAAAGAAAATGCTGAGGTAAAATGATCCACTTTTATTACTTCTATTTTAGATATCTCCCTTAATATAATATATTAACTTTGCATGATAATTACCAACCAGCCATATATGCGGTATCCAGATTAAGTCAAATTAATAATTAATTACCAACCGACCAATCAGGCGGTATCCAGTTTAGTCAGGTTAAAACCAATTAAATAATTACCAACCGACCAATATGGCGGTATCCTCGTTAAGTCAGGTTTTAACTAGTTTATATTATAATTAAGGGAGATTAATCTAAATATTAGTAATAAAAGTTTTACCTTTTACCCCAGCAAATGGGAGTTACCTCCTCATTACTGAAAAGTAAAAATTGAAAATTAAAGAAAGAAAATTATTATGCGTAAAAGTAAATTGCGGAAAGTAAAAACTGTAAAGTAAAGAAAAGAAAGTGCGAAAGCGGAAATTAATTACTGAAAGCTGCAAATAAACAAATAAGATACAATCTTCTTAGTATTCTTAAGGAATTCCTTAGAAGAAAGTATGAATTTACAAATGAAATGGCTTGGTATTTATAGGCAAAATTTTGCCTCCATCAAATCATCCACCAAATCCATTATTAATTGTTCCACTAATTGATCCACTAATTGCTCCACCAAATTCATTATTAATTGATCCACTAATTTCTTATCATGTTTGGTGGTGTTTTGATAATTTTTATTATTTATTTATTAATTTATTTTTTGCTTTGAAAATGATTGAAAATGACTTTAATAATTACACACAACACACATCTGGATGGTTTATCAATTTCGGGCATGAAATCTTCCGAATTTGACATTATTTTGTTTTTCAAAGTTGTAGATCTTTGAGTCTTATTTAATCTGGAACTTGAATCAGCTCAATCCGATATCAGAGTATAGAGTTATTCCTAAAATACGATAGATGCACAAAATTGGAATTTCCAAAACTGCACTTCGTTAAAACGCCCTTTCAAGTTTCCATTCTCCAAAATTAATATGTCAAGTCCAATTTTTGCCCTTATTTGACTCATATTTCGTCCTAAATGATTTCATTGTGTCCCAATTTTATTTTATCTGCAAAATAAACTAAAACACATCAAAACGTTCATCAAACCCGAGAAACTAAACAAAATTTAAGTAAAAGGGGCGGTAAATATTAATATATTTTCCGCTCATCAACAAGCTACCTCACAGACGATTGGACAAGACACCATATGAGTTTTGGAAATGTTATGCACCTTCCTATAAATATATGAAAATGTGGGGGTGTCTGGCCAAAGTAATGGTTTCTAAACCTAAGAAGGTTAGAACATGACCCAAAATTGTTGATTGTATAATCATCGGATATGCTCGCAACAGTAGTGCCTATCGATTCTTGGTACACAAGTATGAGATTCCTGACATCAATCCGAATACGATAATTGAGTCAAGGAATGCGATATTTTTTTGAAGAGACATTTCCTTGTAAGGAAAGTCAAAGAAGAGAGTCTCTCAAAAGAACTATTGATACTGTCAAGGACAGTGATCAGGTTGACCAAGAGTCAGATCAACATGAAAATATTGAGGTAAATGAACCTAGACGTAGCAAAAGAGCTAGAACGTCTAAGTCATTTGGACCCGATTTCCTGACATACTTGTTAGAAAATGAGCCTCAAAGCTATAAGGAAGCAATGTCTTCGACAAAGGCACCTTTGTAGAAAGAGGCTATCAACAGTGAGATTGATTCAATCCTTCAAAACCATACTTGGGAGTTGGTTGATCTTCCTCCAGGTTGTAAGCCACTAGGCTACAAATGGATATTCAAACGGAAGATGAAACCAGATGGATCAATATATAAGTACAAGATAAGGCTTGTCATAAAAGGTTATAGACAAAAAGAAGGCATTGATTACTTTGACACCTATTCACCAGTGACTCGTATCACATCGATAAGAATGCTCATAGCCGTAGTAGCTATATTTGGTATTGAAATACATCAAATGGATGTAAAGACGACATTCTTGAATGGTGAATTGGATGGAGAGATTTACATGGAACAACCAGAAGGGTTTAATGTTCCTAGATAAGAACAGAAGGTGTGCAAACTTGTAAAATCCTTGTACGGATTAAAACAAGCACCTGTACAATGGCATGAGAAATTTGACAATGAGATGCTGTCAAGTGAGTTTAAAACCAATGAATGTGATAAGTGTGTACACTAAATCAACTAAAAAAAGATATGTCATTGTGTGTCTTTACGTAGACGATATGCTGATAATTGGTAGTAATCATGAAATGATTCAGTCTACCAAGAAAGTGTTATCTAGCAAATTTGATATGAAAGATTTGGGAGTAGCTAACCTAACTCTTCATCTATCAAAGAATACTGGCTCAAGTGTATCACAATTAGAGTATTAGAGGATCATCAGAAGTCTGATGTATCTCACGAATTGCACACGACCTGATATCGCTCAAGCTGTGAACATGCTTAGCAGATATACGAGCAATCCAGGACATAACCACTGGAAATCCATAGTAAGAATTTTGAGGTATATGAGAGAAACTTCAAAATATGGGCTACATTATGAGAGATATCATGTTGTTCTAGAGGGATACAACAATGCTAAATGGATATCTGATACAATGGATTCCAAATCTACGAGTGGATTTATTTTCACACTTGGTAATGCAGCCGTGTCATGGAAATCCTCGAGGCAAACTTGTATTGCCCGATCTACTATGGAATCAGAGTTCATAGCATTAGACAAAACAGCAGAAGAAGCGAAATGGCTTCGAAATTTCCTGGAGGATATTCCTAGTTGGCCCAAACCGGTGCCAACGATAAGCATACATTGTGATAGCCAATCAGATATTGGGAGAGCCCAAAATACAATGTATAATGGTAAGTCTCGACACATACGTCGGAGACATAATATCATACGTCACTTCTTATTTCAAGTAAGAAGTGAGGCCGCTTCCATGGGATTTTACAGGCTGATTTCCCTAAAGTGCTTGATGAATCCGGGATCGCTGTTCAGGGCTGAATTGAACACAACCGTAGAACGGGAAATGGTCGAAGTAAAGCTGTGTGTTGGCAATTGTCTTGGTTTACACCAACGGTAGAACAATTCAAGACTATGGGTCACTGGTTTGCCAAGTAAATCTGATTGTCATTCACGAGGAAAGGTTCAAGAGGAAATCTACCTATTTCGATGCAGCTTTAGTTCACAGAAACTCTCTCAAGTGTCTGCATGAATATTTGAAGAATTGTGGGGGATTGTTGTAAATTCTTCAAATCTTCAAATATTATTATTTGGATGGAGGAGGGACATGTCCCTTGGATGGTACCCTATATGGACATGTCCTCCAATTGTGTATAACATGGTTCTAGGCTCCAATGGATGCATGTGAGTGGTACAACCATTTGGAGGGTTGCACCCCAACCCAAAGGATGCCCATAAGGCACCATTCCATGCCTTTAAAGGAGGCCTCCATGTTCATTCTCAAAAGAGGAAATGAATCTGAATTTCATCCAAATTCTGGAGTCTCATATTGTTGTTTGAGTCAAAAGAGAGTCCCTCAATTTCCAAGTTCGAGATCTTGTTAAGGAGTGCCCCTTGAACAAGAGGAATCCAGGTTATCCTGAGAGAACATTAGCCATAAAATCCGTAGAGCACCGAGACGAGGCTGATAAGTTCTTAAGGACAAAGATATTTCTCGCCCTGGACCACTGTATTCGTCATTTACAAGGTTTTTCTTGTTCTAAAAAATTTAGGGTTTATGCATGTTAGTGTAGATCTACTTTTAAGTTCTGGATTTGATTGTTTATTGTATGTTTATTTTCTGTTTAATGATACTAAACCACCAACAATCTTAAAGAGTTGACCCCAATTATTAAAATCAAATAATTTGAATATATTCTATCAATAGAACCATAATTTTTTATTATTATAATGGTACTAGTTTAAACAAATTGAATAAAAATCAGTGCAATTCCACACCCCTCCCCCTATGAGTGGCAATGGGCCGGGTCGGGTCGGGCCCAGGCTTTGATAAGTCCGGCCCGCCTAGGCTAGACTTAGCTCGGGCTCGGGTCCGGTCAGAATCCGGACTTTTTTGCCATCCTTATCCCCCAAACGGATCGAAATTTTATCTTCTATATTCAAAATAATTATTTTAAAAATTGAATTAATTATTTTGGAAAAAAATGATGAAATTTCGGTAATCAGAGAATACTAACAGAATATAAACGGTTAATATGCCTATATTTAATGTCCTTTTATCTTATATTTTATGTATTTTCGAGTTGTATGAACGTTTTGATGTGTTTTGGGTATATGTCTAAATCATAATACAACTCAATTGGACTCAATGAGCGATGAATCGGTAAATTCGGAGAAAACATAGGCGTCTCGACTCAGACATGGGCATCACGACGCTCTATAGTGTGATTTTGAGGAATAACCTAAAATTTATTACGCGTCGCGAAGTGGGTCTATGAGCATCGCGATGCCCGATTGAAAGCAAACCAGCATCGCAACATCGAGACTTGCGCGCCGCGACACAGACGCATTTTCTATTGTGTGAAGACTCTAGTTTCTTAAAAATGAAAGCTCTCATGATCTCCTATATAAGCATAAGCTCGTCCAAGACATAAAGGGAGGACTCAAACTATACTTTTGGAGTCTAAAAGCATTAGAGGAACACCAAAAGCAAGATAAGAACGAGTGCATCAACCGGTGTTGGAAATTAAAGCCGAAGACTGCAAACGATATTTCTTTCTTCTGTTCATTCTCTAGCTTATTCTCTATGCGTTTTTGTTTTGTAATAATTATTAACATGTGTTTATTGAATATTATGAGTAGCTAAATCGTTAATATATGGTTGTAATGGAACCAATCACATGTTTAATGAATTGATTTGTATATTTTATTTTATTAAGATTATTATTGAATTATTTATTATTCTCTGTATTTGAATGTATATTTTATTATCTGGCCAATAATAGAATAGTCGTGGTAAATCTTTAGGAACTCGACATAGGAAATTTCGGTTAGTCGTGAGAATAATAGCGCATGATCTAATTTTTTGAATAGATTTTCATACAAGATAGACATATACCTGTAGTAGTCTCGGCCACGGTTCCGGTTCAGAACCGAAAAGAACCTTCCTCCCGGTTCCTGGAACTGAATCAGAATCGGTTCCTTCAAGTTTGACTAGGGTTCCACCTTAGCCGAACCAGAAAGAACCGGAAGGTTCCAACGGTCCTAACCAAAAATGTTGGAACCTTCCAGTTTTAAAGAACCAGCCCAAAACCTTACTGTTCCCTTGAATAGTAAGGTTTCACGGTTCCAACCGGAACCATTATTATTTTGATTGGAACTGTTGTCTTGCCAACAACTAGTAGCCGTTGGTTTTTGGCAAGGAGCCATTTGGCTCTCAGCCAAATATTTTATTTTATTTTTTTAATATATAATTATAAAATGACTAAATTACCCTCAATAATAGTAATAAAACGGCTATTTTTAGGGACAATTTATGCACCACTAAATTGACCAAATAATCTATAAATATGAGCCATAATTCATTTGTCTACACACAAACAATTCTCTCATTCTCAATTTTCTTATTTCTCTCATTTTTAATTCTTCAATTGATTTAATTTAGCAATTATTTAATATTAACAAAAATAGCAAACTCATCTGAGAACGTCATTTCCAATGTCTCAATTCAAGAGAGTGGCCAAAATATCGATACATAAAAAAGAAAAGTTAAGTCTCGATCTTCCAATATTTTTAAAATTCATTTTCATATAGTTGAGACCGAAAATGAAGGTCCAATAGCAATATACAACTATTGTGGTGTATCTTACAAATTTACTGGTGGTTATAGCAATATGAACAAGCACTTGGATAGACATCATGTCGCTGAAATCGGACTTGATACAATACAAACTCAAATGGGCAAGTATGCTTCCTCTAGTAGAGGTACAAGTTCTTTAGATTTATTTAAATATTCTGATGTTAAAAATACAGAATAATTTACTAAATTTACTTGCATGACGCATTTTTTTTTCAAGCTTTAGTGAAAAATTACTTTTACTAATTACTGTCAAAGTGCTTTAAATCATGATGCCTGTAAAATACCTAGAAATACAAAAAATGGTAAAATTTTAAATTATATAAAGATGATAAAAATGATTTAAATGAATTGTTTAAAGATATTAAAGATCGTCTTTTTATTTGTTCTGATATTTGGAGTGACCATTGACAAACATACACATACATGAGTGTGACTTGCCATTGGATTGATGCATCATGGAACATGCAAAAATGACTTATTACATTTACAGTTTTTGATGAGTAGCATATTACACATAATATTAATAGAATGATTAGAGTAATTTTTGATGAATATGATTTATTAGGTAAAATTTTAACAATTGGTTTTGATAATGCATTTGCAAATACTGCATCAATTAGAGAATTAAAAGAAATATGCCAACCAAATTTGGGGGGGCAGATTTTTTCATGTTCGTTGCACATGTCATATCCTTATTTTATGTGTTCAAGATGGTTTAACTGAATTAGAAATAACATTAATCTTATTAAGGTTTTACTTAATTGTATTTGATCATGTTCTAATGTTATGAGAGAATGAACTAAGTTTTGCAAATTAAATGGTGTTAAACCAATAAAATTTCCACGAGATATTCCAACTCGTTGGAATTCAACTTATTTTCTTTTAACTCAAGCTTTTTGCTTACAAAGATGTATTATGTAGTCAATGAGATATTTTTGAAATAATTTTAAATTATTCAAATTTTTTTTAATGATGCAATAAATATTTTTAGTTGTATTTATTATCCAACAATAAATTTATTTCTTGTTGAATGTTTAAATATTATTGGAACTCTACATGAGCATGTTGAAAGTTCAAATGTTAAAGATATTATTTTATTTGGTGCCATTACTGTAAGGAAGAGAAAATACTTGACTCATTTTAAAGACATTCCATAATTTTATCTTATTGTTATAGTTTTTGATCCTAAATTTAAATTAGAAGGTTTGAATCGTGGCTTACAAATTTACTATGAATTTTTAAGAATAGATGATGAAATTAATATTAGAAAAATAATAGATGGAGTAAAAAATGATTTAATATAATTATTTAATGATTATATCACTAGATACAACTTGCACTTGATAGCTCAATCTAGTAGCCAATCCGTACCAGATTCAAGACTTAACATAGGTGATCGTTGGTTACTACAATGAAATAGAAAACAGAAGAAAACCACGACTGATAGCCCAAAATTAGAGAATTACTTATCAATAAATTTCGAGTTTCCTACTGAAAGTGTTGTAGGTAAAATTTTTGCAAGTGCTTGACTGGTAGAACTGACATCAAAATATCTATCATGTTTTATCGATTATTGCTAAGGAGGTGCTTGCAGTATCTCAATTAGGAGGTAATATTTTGAAAGCGATACGGTCTTCATTACATCCAAGAACCTTAGAAGCAACAACATGTGTTGATGATTGGACTAGATCTGATCTAAGATAGTAAGAAGATAACCCCGATGATTTTGAAGACTTGTTCGACAATGTATCTGCAAGTGGAATAAGAGCTGAAAGATCAACAACAAGAACAAATAACAATGATGAGTAAATAATTATAATGGAGTTAACTATCTAAAAAATATAATGGAACTACGTGAACTTTAATTCCTTTCACTCCAAAAGGATACGTGTAGCTTAAGTTGTTATAAATTTAAATTCAAACTCTTTTATTTTAAATTTATATTTTAATTTAATATAATAATTTATCCATTATTTGTATTCGATAATATTAATAATATCTCATTTCTATTTTTTAAAATAAATTTTCAATTTTTTAAAGTAATTAAAAAAAAAAACCGGAATCGAAACCGTCCGATCTGGTTCTGATTCCCGGTGGCCGGGTCTAACCTGTAGGGCATGCTTAGCCAATATTAGAACTTTATCTTAATGAATTTGGTTTAAGTTATTCAATATAAACATATAGTTAATTGGCTTAATCTGAATATATCTCTCTGATCATCAAAATAGACTTATAAATAGTCTAGCATTATAGGTTAATAATTCGTAACAATAACCCAATTGAATGAAAAATGCATGAAAATTTTGTTTGCATGCTTAGGTGAAGTTACAACCCTAAGTTCTTCTAACATATAAGGTTTTCATCAAAAGCTGTTTATTTATTTTTGACTTAGTCTTTTAGTTAATTAGTTTTATTAATCACTCGCTTGCAATCAATTGTTTAGTTCTAGTTAACACATGTTTAGTTTTAGTATTTATAAGAGAAATAATAAGTTCATGTGGGTAGGATATCCGACTATTAGTCACTATATTACTTGAACGATACATGCATTTGCGTGTGGTAGTAAAATCATGATCAAGTTTTTGGCGCCGTTGCTGGGGATTTATTTTATTTTTCGATATTAATATTATGAAAACACTCTACTTGATTAGCTAAACACTCATTTCTCTTCATTTTTATCTTTTTTTTTGTTTTTATTTGATTTCATGCATCATGAACGATCACCAGGCTGAACCACTGGACGTAGCAGCGTCAATTCTAATTCGGGATAGGACGAAAAAAATCATTGATGGACTCATATCCTGTATCGTCCCACCTCATCTTCAAGCCAACGCGTGCGACATCAAAACCTATATATAAATGATACAACAATCAGTGCAGTTTGGGGGTGGCCCGAATGATGATCTCAATGCCCACGTACGCAACTTCCTAGAAATCTGCAGCACTTTTAACTTCAACAGAGAGGCGGAAGAAACAATTCACTTGTGAGTATTTCCATACTCCTTGAAGGATAGAGCAAAGAGATGGATCCAGTCACTGCAACATGATCTATCATTTTATGAGCAGACTTGGCCACAAAGTTCCTTACCAAGTATTTCCTCTCGTGAGAACAACAAAGCTGCTTAATGACATCACGTCATTCACACAATATGAATCAAAGTCCTTATACGAGAAATAAGAGAGATACAAAGACCTGTTTTGCAAGTGTCCACATCATGAGATAACTAAATAGCTACAGGTGTAAACCATCTACAATGGGCTAAACGAGATGATGAAAATTATAATAGACGCAGCAACTGAGGTGCTCTAATGGACAAAAGTGAGAACCAATCATGAGATCTACTGGAAGAAATGGCTAGTAATAACGCCTTATGGCCAAATGAATGGAGTATTCATCAGCAAGTAGTAGTGGTTCATGGGTTAGATCTAAACACAACTGTGAATGCCAAGCTAGACCAATCTGTAAATGTCTAGAGATCCTCAGTATGCAGGCTGTGAATAATGTTGGAGCTACAAATGCAAGGGTGAGAGAGTACTAAATGGAGAGCCTTACACTCCACATAACGAGTCTGTTAATTATGTTAACAACTACAACAGACAAAACCATAACCCTTACTCAAATAGCTACAACCCTGGGTGGAAGGATCACCCCAATATTGGATGGAAGAACTACCAAGAGACAGGACCACAAGATAAATCATAATTTTCGCGGTAGCAAGGTTTGGAAGAAATGCTCACATAGGTGCTCAAAAATCAAGAAGCCAAAGATGAGGCTCTTCTTCAAAGCCAGATAGCAACCATAAGAGCAGTGGAAACACAAATTAGACAGCTTGCCATTAATCAAAGCCAAAGACCACATGAAGCTTTCCCAAGCAACATAGAAGCCAACCTTAGAAGAGAAGAGAAAAAATTATGCATTGTCATTTCAGTCAACAATGAAGAAGCCCAAACAATTGAGCCAACCATCACCTCAACACCAACAAAGTAATAACCCAAGAGAAGTTCGTTGTACTATGAACCGAAGCCTTCATTCTCGACTAGACTAATTTCAAAGAAAAACTGGAGGAATACACAAAAAATAGATAATTTAAGCGCGATTTCACAAGTGGGCATGGTTATCAAGAAAGAACAACTTACAAAGGTGTGTAATGCCATACTAGAAAGAACAACCATGACTAAATGTAAGGATCTTGACATCTTCACCATAGATTGCACTATTACAAATTGTGAGTCAAGAGCATTATACGACTCAGGGTCAGAGATCAATCTACTATCACTGCCTATGGCGAAGAGATTGAGATATCATGAGTAGAAGCCAAATTTTATGACTTGCAATTTGCTGACAGAACCATCAAGATGCTCAAGCGGAAGATAAATAATATGATGATAAAGGTTGGATATTTTGAGCTTTCAACAGATGGTCGTTCTGGACATGAAGAAAGGTATAGACATACCCTTCATTTTAGGTTGACAATTTCTGGCCACAACAAGAGCGATAATAGACGTACAACATGGCCTCATAACCTTCCGAGTGAATGGATAGGAGATGGTTTTCAGGATGTTTGACCTTGCGGGAGACCAAGAAAGTTCAGAGAATAGAGATTTAATGGAGCCAATGGAAGACTAAAGGGAAATGAGAACAGAGAGGCAGACATACAAGGTGGATGACGAAGCAGTGGTGTGTGAGGCTTTCAAGGCGGGTATATATGAAGAGAACTACAACATAGCTGCAGTGTGCCATCAATTTGACACTGTGTTACGTCATGTCACTACACAACCAAAACCATCAGACCCTAGTTCATCCAAACCAAAAGGGAAAGAGCAATCAGCAACTACAACCTCTACAGCTAATAGCAAGGGGAACCAAGTGTGGGTGAGAGTGAAAGAATGAGGGAAGCAGGACAATGAAAATCAATCCAAGTATATTTTGCCACATAGAAGGAAAATGTGTGCAATTGGGAAGGAAACGTCTGCAAGACCATCGCCTGAATTGAAGCCACCCTGAGTATTTGGGTGGTCACGTTTGTCTGAAGACGTTAAACTTAGCGCTAGTGAGAGGCAACCCACACATTTATTTTTAGTTTTCTTTCTTTTTATTTATTGTGTACCAGTTGCGTATTTAACAGTTTGTATATGTAGTTATGCAGGTACTAGCATAACACACAATTCGCACAGTCCAACTCAGACTAGCAGCTAAAGGCTGACGTGTTGCGATGCGCCGCGGTATAAAATCGAGACAAAAAATTGATGACATTGGATGTCGCGACTCACATCACCAAGCGTCGCGACGCGGGACCTAAAAGTGCAGAAGCATGATAAATCTCATGCACGGTAGTGTTGTTCCACACTCTTGTTCTTTACATCAATTTTACATTGAGGACAATGCAAACTTTAAGTTTGGAGGTGTGTGCATGTTAGATTTACTGTCTTCTATAGTCATTTTTTTTAAAAAAAATTAAAAAAAAGAAGAAAATATTTTTTAGTTCTAGTTAGTAAAACAGAAGTCCAAATGATGAGTTTGTTTGTTTTCGTATGAAATCTTGGAAAATGATAAGTGCCTAATTTTTTCTTATCTGATGCATTGAATATGTGATTTAGGTTATACTTTTAAGCAGTTAAAAGTAGATTCTTAGCAATAAGAGCTGAGATAATCGACAAAGTGACTAGTTGAGAAAATTATTAGACGATGAATGACCGTTTGCTTAGATGTCTATTTCGATATGCCAGTGTTATGATGTATGGTATGACTAGAAAAAAAAAGATGAAAAGAAAGAGAAACAAATGAATGAGAAAAATAAAAGGAAAAAAAAAAGATGAAAAAAAAGAGAAAAAATGAATGAAAAATAAAAGAAAAAAGAGAATATAAACCACTTATAACCTATAAGTGTGAAGTAATTTATGAGTTAGTGTTAAGCCCACCATAAGGAGAAATGCTACCTTAAAGGATATGTGAGTCAAAAAAGAAAGAACAGAGAAAAAGCATACCATATTGAGCACAAGTAGGCATACATAGACACTTTTGAGATGTTTAGGTTGGTTTGACCCATCAGATGTCAATTTTTGAGATGAAATCACTGAGTTGACTTGCTTAGTAATTAAACTGTGACCAAACCTTTACACACACACACATACACCCCATGTGAGTCTGACATAGATAATTTATCCAAGCATTTGGATTTGGGTTGCGTTGAGTACTTTGAAGGTTTTTTGATTTCGTTATTGAGCATTCTCTGAGGAAAATACTATGTGTAATATAATTACTCATTACTGTTTTAGTTATTTTTATTTTTACATTTTTGTATGATTACATGTGTGTGTTCAATGACGTTTGTCGGTGTCATCACTGTAAGCCCTCACGAGACCATAACTCGTCTACTAGGGCCGCCTATGGGTTAAAAGGCTTGTTGCATATGCTAAATGCAATTGTGATCGCTATGAATATGGCTTAAGTAAATTTATTTTAGTTAGTTTTATTTTTTGTTGTTTTACTCGAGGACTAGCAAAATATTAAGTTTGAGGTGTGATGAACGGTTAATATGTTTATATTTATCCCCTATTTATCTTACGTTTTGTGTGTTATCTCGAGTACTATGAACGTTTTGATGCGCTTTGGGTATGTTTTGTAGGTTTAAATTGTTAGGGTTGATGCTCAGAGTGCCAATCCAGAACGTATTTATGTCCGACTCATGAATACGAACAATTCATTTTTCCATAATATTACTTATTTATGGTAGCACCTCTTATTTTTATATATGTATTCGATCTAATTATGATTAGATTGAAACTAAATATGATTTAGTGATGTGTATATATTAGACAAAGATCCTAGGATTTACAACATAGTGTGTAGTTACAACGTAGTTTGTAATTGACATTGGGAAGCGTCACTATAAGTTGTATATTCTCAAATAAAATTCCTGGTCAAGATTTACTGACACGGGTCGGTTAGTAAAATCCGCTGAGACCAATACATGTCGTATATCGAGACTTAGTATGATGGTTTATCCAAATGAACCATGAGTCACCGAATATTTCCTAATAGATGGTACACCAACATCAATATTAATCTTCTCGGGTTGAGTAGTATAATGATTCTTTGACTTGAGATATCACTGTGGATATATGAGATATCATCCACACTTTGGTGGCAGTCACGTCATCGATCTATTTAGATCAGATCTCGGCCTATTCGTTGGATGTAGACTGATCCTCATGATATCTTGTGTGTATCAAGATAGGATCAGTCAGTCTGTGTACAGAGCATAGGTATTCAATATGGGATTAGCAATCGATTACATCCATGGGCCCGTAGTACACTGTAGAAACAAGTTCTAAGTGTTATTTAAGAGATTGCTAAGAGAATTATCGATGGAATTATACCTATAGAGATTTAATATTAATATCTGTATCTCAGGAATAATCCGGATACTTGTGACAGATGGATTATACGTATGCGATGACATCGACCTGTATGATTCAGCGAGTTTATCCGTGGTCGTCATAATTTACGGTTGGGTAGATTATGGACACGAAATTAGATTTCGTGACGGATATGCCTGAATCTAGAGAGTCTCACTAATGAAACATACTCATAGATCACTAGGGCAACATTTATAAATAATATTGATTATTTATAAATCGTTTAACGGTTAAACGAAAAGATACATGCTTAAGGGTTTTTTCGGCCTTTTCCTAGTTAATGTGTATTGGATTTAATACATGATTTTATTAAATACACATTAGTTATTTTTCAAATAAAGTATTTGACACATGTCATAAATATATGTATTATAGACTATTTAAAGTAAATATGATACATATATTTAGATATTTGTATTAAGTAATTATTTATTTTTTAAATAATTAAAATAATTAAATACATTTATCTATATCATGATTATGGTTTATATGGACAAATGTAATTGGTTCACTTGTTAGAAAAAATTTAATGTTGAAGTGTTCAAATTGAACAAGTAAACTTAACCTTTTTTATTATTATAAAATTTGAAGCAAAAATGACAAAATTACCCCTTATGGTTTCGGCCATGTAACCCTAATATATAAGTGTTTCTTTTTTCATTTGCTTATGAATTCTAAGCTTTCAAAAACACAAAATACATAAGAGACTTGAGAGGAAAAGAGAAGAAATCAAGAAAGAATTGAAGAAAACTTGCAAATTAGTAAGTAATTTCAACTTTTCTTTAGAAGGAAAAATGTTTCTTTTGTTCTTGGCTACAATATATGTTGTTCATTTGTTTTTCTACTTTCTTTTATTTGTGTTATGAAGTTTAGAAGCTTGAATGAAAGATGTATGCATGTATATAAACAAAGCTGTGAGTCGAAATATATTCATGAGGGGTCTACTTCTCACTATGGAATTCAATTTAATTATTGCATCCCCGTTTTTTGTTGGGAATTATGGTAATGTTGGGGTTTTGAGTGGTAATTTGGGTAAACGCAGCGGAACGCGGAAAATCAAAATTTTCCGATTTCAATAATTTTTCTTGGGTAATTAAAATAAACTAATTTATTTTAATTACTCAATACTCAAAAACTGAAATTTTTAGCCAAAAATCATATTTTTCAGTAATTACCATTTTACCCCAAATGTTTTTATTTTTATCATTTTAGTCCTAAATTGTCAAATACAATTCTAATTGATTCCAAATCAATCCCAAAATGATTTGTACATGTCTAATACATGAAAATACAATTTTCAACTCAAGATAACAATTTTTCCTCTTATTGTCGAATGGTCCCTAAACTTTCAAGAATTTACAATCTGGTCATTTTTGTTCAAAACATGTCAAGATCAAATCCAAAAATTCTCAAATTTAATACACATCATATATACATCAAATCTAATCACATATATGAAAATCCCCAAATTTGGTGAAGGTTAAAAACCCTAATTTTATAATTTCACAAATTAACAAAATTAACACCAAATTAATTAAATTCAATACTTTAATTCAATTCCCACAACACCAAACAAGCCTTACCATCATGAAACAACTCAAGAACAATTCTAGGTCAATCATGAGTGGCTAAGTAACTCTAGAATGGCAACTAGCCATCAAATGGCAAAAAGAAAGCTTAATAAATAATTTCAAGCATTCTAAATTAACATACATGCTTCCATCTTTCAATCAAGCTCCCAATCATCAAAATACATCCACAAAAAAATAGAGGAAAATCTAAGCTACACATATTGAAGCTTATGATCTTAGAAACAATTTTCATTAAGAAAACCTTACCAAATTTCTAAAATATCCAAACTTTTCTTCTTTCTTTCTTTTTTCCTCTCTTTCTCTCTTTGTATTTGATTTTTTAGGGTTCTTAGATTGTGAAACAAAAATTAAAAAATGGCTTTATATATTTTCAAGAATTATCGAAAAATGACTAAATAAATAAAAGTCATATGTTTTAATTTTGTTTCATTAATCTGAAAATAATTTAATAAATATTTGTGGTGTAAAACAATTAATCAAAAAAACTTTTATCACAAAATATCCAATTAAATCATGCCATTTAAAACTAATCAAAATTGACCATGAAACCCAATTAAAATAAGCCATTTAGCTTACTTAATAAAATAAACTAGATATTTAATATTTTATTAATTTAATTATTTAACATTTAAATAATCAAATAATTAAATACAAATATCTTAAATATATGTATTATATTACATTAAATAATCAAAATACATATATTAATAATAAATGTCAAATATCACAAATCGATATTTAATAAATGGCCGAAAGATCTCAAAAACTTGTATCTTCGTTTAACCGTTAAACGACTTATAAATAATCAGTATTATTTATAAAAGTTGTCATAATGCCTTACGAGTATATCTCATTAGTGAGACTCCATAGGTTCATGCATATCCGTCACGAAATCCAATTTCATGTCCATAATCTACCCAACCGTAAATTATGACGAACACAGATAAATTTCTGAACCATACAGGTCGATGTCACTGTATACGTATAATCCTTTCGTCACATGTATCCGGATTATCCCAGAGATATATATATATAAACGTCAAATCTCTTTAGGTATAATCATGTCGACAATTCTATTAGCAATCTCTTAAATAACACTTAGAACTGATTTCTACAGAGTACCACGGGACCATGGATTTAACAGATTGCTAATTCCATAATGGATACCTATGCTCTGTACACAGAACTGACGGATCCTATCTTAATACACACATGATATCTTGAGGATCAGTCCACACCCAACGAACAGGCGGAGGTCTGATCTAAATAGAGCGGTGACGTGACTACCATCAAAGTGTGGAGGATACCTCATATATCCACTGTGGTATCTCAAGTTGAAGGATCACTATGCTCACTCAACCTGAGAAGATTCTTATTGACATTGGTGTACCATCTATTAAGATTATTCGGCGAGTCGTTCAATGTTTATTCGATATAAATACCTACGTGTCTATATGAGTCTCACAAGACTTATAGTTCATTGAGAAACCATTAAAATCCAACATTCCAATACACGACACGTACCGGTCTCTGCGGGTTTACTTACTGACTAAGTAATTGTAAACTTGGACCAGAAACAGTTAAAGAATGATACTGTTATGATACTGCTCAATGTCAGTTGTGATACTTTTGCAACTGTATCATAACCAATCACTCTATGGTCATTTACATCTTTATCATATAATAAAAGAATTTATATTATAGAAACTGTTTATTTTATTCATTAATAAAATATATATAAGAGTATTTAAAGGGAAATACATAAGAAATTGAAGCTCAGAGCACCAACCCTAACAAAATCTCCCATTTTCTCTAGTGCCAATATCGATTATATCTAATACCCATAGACTCCACATGCTTATCAAATAACTTCGGAGGTATGGCCTTCGTGAGCGGGTTTGCTGCATTATCTTCACTGGGAACTTTGCACACGACAATGTCACCTCGCGACACAATCTCTCGAATGATGTGGTACTTTCGTTCCACATGCTTCGATTTCTGATGCGCCATCGGTTCTTTTACTTGCGCAATGACACCCGTATTATCACAGTATAACAGAATTAGATTCTCGATACTTAGGACAACTCCCAGTTCTGTGATA
The DNA here is from genome assembly GCA_019454045.1 of Zanthoxylum bungeanum. Classification (NCBI taxonomy): domain Eukaryota; kingdom Viridiplantae; phylum Streptophyta; class Magnoliopsida; order Sapindales; family Rutaceae; genus Zanthoxylum; species Zanthoxylum bungeanum. The sequence goes on along the minus strand of SKCR01050116.1, from coordinate 15,624 downwards.
AACTTCTTAAGCCAAACAACTTCTTTTGCAGCTTCAGAAACATCAATATATTTCGTCTCTGTGGTGGAATCAGCTGTAGACCCCTGTTTGGAACTTTTCCAACAAACTGCACCTCCGTTAAGGGTAAATACGAATCCTGATGTAGACTTTATATCATCAGGATCCGATTGGAAATCAGAATCCGTATACCCATTAACCTGCAGTTCATTTCCTCCATATATCATAAACTTATCCTTAGTACCTTTAAGATACTTCAGGATATGTTTAACGGCCATCCAATGGTCATTTCCCAGATTGGACTGATATCTACTGGTTACACTAATCGCGTAGCTAATATCATGCCTCGTACATAACATGACATACATAATGCTACCCAAACATGAAGCATAAGGCTGATTAGACATTCTAATCTTCTCATCTTCTGTTTGTGGACAAATCTTCTTCGTAAGATGAATGCCATGTCTGAACGGTATATTTACTGTCTTACAGTTAGTAAAATTATACTGTTCTAAGATCTTATCAATGTACGTCGATTGGGACAACCCAATAAGCTTCATTTCTCCATCTCTAAGAGTTTTATACCCAAGATATAAGAAGCTTCACCCAGGTCTTTCATGGAGAAATTATTACAGGTAAGCTTTGACGCCTTGCATCATTCCTATATCATTCTCAATGATTATGATGTCATGAACATAGAGAACCGAAAATACTATCATACTCCCACTAGCCTTCTGGTACGCACATGATTCTTCTCTATTCTTGAGAAAACCAGACAAACTAATAATCTCATCGAATCGAAGATTCCAACTTTGCGAAGCTTGTTTAAGTCCATAAATGGACTTCTTAAGCTTACAAACCATGCTTGAGGTTTCGTTGGATACAAAACCCTCCGGCTATTCCATATAGATTTCTTTATCAAAAAACCCATTTAGAAAAGCCGTTTTGACATCCATTTGCCAAATCTCATAATCATGGTAAGCAGCAATATACAATAAAATCCTTATAGACTTTAGCATTGCAACTGGCGAAAAAGTTTCATCGTAGTCGACAATAGGTCGCTGCGCGTAACCTTTAGCTACCAGTCTGACCTTAAAGATTTCAACCTTTCCGTTAGGCCCTCATTTCCTCTTGTAAACCCATTTACTACCAATAGGAACAATTCCTTCAGGAAGCGGAACCAAGTCCCAAACTTGATCCTGATGCATAGAGTCTAACTCTGATTTTATGGCCTCTTGCCACTTCGCGAAGTCGATGTCCAACATCGCTTCTTTATAGGTGTAAGGGTCGGTCTCTTCAATTAAGAGAACATCTAGACTATTTTCTTGTATCAAATACAAGTGTTCAGAAGGTCTAACACCCTTTGGGACCTACAGAGTGTGTGTGTTGAAGGATTTTCATCTATTTGAACTTCAGGTTCTTCTAACGGTTCGTTGGTTCCAGGTTTTACTTCATCAAGTTCAACCTGTCTATGATCACCTTCTTCAGACAAAAATTCTACCTCTAGAAATTTGCGAAGCGAGCTACAAACACATTTCGATGTTCGGTATCATAAACAAATATCCTTTCGTATTTGAATGATATCCAACAAACATAAACTTTTACCCTCGAGGCAAAATCTTATCTTGTTGAGTGATACTGACATAGGCAGGACAACCCCAAATCTTAACATAATTAAGATTCGGTTTCCTACCAGTCCATATCTGATACAAAGTCGTAGGAACAGCCTCTGAATGAATCTTATTCAAAAGATGAGTAGCAGTTAAAGAGAGCATATCTCCATACATAATAGGGCAAATATGTAATACTCAACATCGATCGAACCGTATCCAATAAAGTCCGATTTCTCATTTCGGACACTCCATTGTGCTGTGGAGTACCTGAAGGAGTATATTGAACGAGAATCTCATTCTCCTTTAAATAATCGGTGAACTCACCAATCATATATTCACCGCCTCGATCAGATCGAAGACATTTAATATATTTACCAGTCTGTTTTTCACTTCATTTCAGAATTCTTTGAACTTTCAAAGGTTTCCGATTTCTGTTTCATCAAATAAAACAAACCATACCGTGACAAATCATCGGTAAAGGTAACGAAGTACGAAAAACCACTGTGAGTAGTGTGACTCATGGGACCACATATCAGAATGTATTAGTTCCAATAAGTCAGTGGCTCGGTGTCCTACACCGAAATGGGGCTTTGGTCATTTTACCAAATAAGATTCATAAGTTGGATAAGGTTCAATGGTAAGATCATGTATCAAATCATTCCTAACCAACTGGTTAGGCGTTTCATGCCTATATGACCCAACCTCATATGCCATAGTTCAGTATTATTTATATCAGATACTTTACGTTTATTAATTCCAGCATTAAATATATATTGTGAGGTATGCAAAATGTAATAACCATGCTCATTTGGAAAAACAAGGATCTGAACATTATATCTGTCATATAAATATAAAGAACGATTCTTAATATTTACATTATATCCTTCAGTATCTAATACAAAAAGAGACACAATGTTCGCAATACATCCCGATACAAAAAAGCAGTCATGTAACAAAAGGCTCCCACTAGGTAGGGGAATCTCGTATAAGCCCACAACAACTATATCCAAAGAGTCGCCACTCCCGAATCGCAATTGCATCTCCCCCATATTTTAGCCGTCTACTTTCCTTCAGCACCTGCAACGAATTACAAATGTGAATTGGACAAGCAGAATCTAACTGGACGACATAGCTTCACAAGCTAATGAGATATCAATAATGGGAAAAATAAAAGTACATGAAGTATATGCTCTTTCCTTTCTGATCTGGGCCAGGTAATCAGGACAGTTCCTCTTCCAATGGCCGATCTTGCTGCAGTGGTGGCATTTATCTTCGGCAGCTCTCTTAGATTTAGCTATCTTACCATGTGGTGGAGGATTTGTAACCTTCTTTTTCTTACCTTTCTTCTTATTCTTCCATTTCTGTTTAGATTTGGAGGAAGCATGCAGAGCAGTGGGTTTAGGAGGGCGAGTCGATAATCCCTTCCTCAAATCTTCCTCCACAGTTTGCAGCATCTTATGCAGCTCCTGGTAAGAACAGCTAATCCCATTCATATTGAAATACATCACAAATTGGCGATATGATGGTGGGAGAGATCCAAGTATGACACTTCATCCTAAAGTGTCATTCAAAGGGAAATTATAGCGCCTCAACTGTTCGATCAAATCAATCAGATGTAGCACGTGAGGGCTCACAGCCTTTCCCTCTTCAAGTTTTGCATGGAATAGTTCCATTGTAATTTTATGAACCGAGACTCGTTCTTGGTTCATAAAGGACTCTCGCAGCCGCATCATCATAGTATATGCGTCAGGCAATCCAAAATATTGCCTCTTAAGCTCCGGTGCCAAGGAACTGAGAATATATGATTTGACTCTTCTATCATCATCTCTCCACTTTTGTAGAGTCTCATGTTCCTATGGTGTTGCATCATCTGCTATGGCAAGTGGCAACGGACCTTCTAACACATATTCTATTTGCTCAGACCCAAGAACAATTCTCAGATCTAAGTCCCAATCTGTAAAGTTTTCGGCGCCTTTAAGCTTGTTCGTATCAAGTATACGAGCAAAAGGATTAGAAGTACGTGCCACCATCGCAAATCTATCATATAGATAGCGAAAAATGGTTAGCAGACTAAACAGTTTCACATAATATAAAAAATAAACAAAGCATAAATAGATCATGGATTTTTAATCTAAAAATGCCCTTCCCACTATTACATGCAATACTGTAATCCCCAAACATAATGCAAACAAACAATTAATCAAATTACATTTAATAGCGAAAGGTGGATCCCATGAATATATTTCAGCTCACAGCTTTGACACGATCTCGCCTACGTATATTCATTAGATAGACAACTCATTGTCAATCACTCAATAGTGACTCATAGGTTCTGATCCTGGTCGTTTCTCGTTGTCACAGCTTTGGCATGTTCACAAGGAGGCATACCAATGTTAAACTTGTCAATGATAAATTCAAGATACTTGTGTAGTCCTGACAGCTTTGGCACGTTCAAGATTTCCCCTTTCGCTTGAACTTATCTAGTATCACATATACATCCGGTATGAATAAATTTCTATCAACTACACCCTCACTGCTTTAGCACGATCTCAGATGCAGCCATAGAATAGATATCCACAAACCGTATTGATAAGACAGACCAAGAAATATACATCCAATACATATTACTTTTAAAACCTTATTAAAAAAAAAGGATTTTCAGCAAAGTTGATACGTATTTAATTTAATCAAATTAATTAAATACAAGCATGTATCAAGTAAGAACATAATTAAACATTGAATTTAAAGGCATATTCATATCATGTGTTCTGGTTCAGACATACCATTTTTGTTGGGGTTTTGGGTGGTAATTTAGGTAAACGCAACGGAACGCGGAAAATCAAAATTTTCCGATTTCAATAATTTTTCTTGGGTAATTAAAATAATTACTCAATACTCAAAAACTGAATTTTTTACCAAAAAATCAGATTTTTCAGTAATTACCATTTTACCCCAAAACTTTGTATTTTTATCATTTTAGTCATAAATTGTCAAATACAATTCTAATACAATTTGCAACTCAGGAAAACAATTTTTCCTCTTATTGTCGAATGGTCCTTAAATTTTCAAGAATTTACAATTAGGTCCTTTTTGTTCAAAATATGTCAAGATCAAATCCAAAAATTCCAAAATTTAATATACATCATATATACATCAAATATCATCACATATATGAAAATCCCCAAATTTGGTGAAGGTTAAAAACCATAATTTTATAATTTCACAAATTAACAAAATTAACACCAAATTAATTAAATTCAATACTTTAATTCAATTCCCACAACACCAAACAAGCCTCACCATCATGAAACAACTCAAGAACAATTCTAGGTCAATCATGAGTGGCTAAGTAACTCTAGAATGGCAACTAGCCATCAAATGATAAAAAGAAAGCTTAATAAATAATTTCAAGCATTCTAAATTAACATACATGCTTCCATCTTTCAATCAAGCTCCCAATCATCAAAATACATCCACAAGAAAGTAGAGGAAAATCTAAGCTACACATATTGAAGCTTATGATCTTAGAAACATTTTTCATTAAGAAGAAAGTAAGAAAAACCTTACCAAATTTCCAAAAATTCCAAGCTTTTCTTCTTTCTTTCTCTTTTCCTCTCTTTCTATCTTTTTATTTGATTTTTTAGGGTTCTTAGATTGTGAAACAAAAATTAAAAAATGGCTTTATATATTTTCAAGAATTACCGAAAAATGAGGAAATAAATATAAGCCATATGTTTTAATTTTGTTTCATTAATTGGAAAATGATTTAATAAATATTTGTGGTGTAAAACAATTAATCAAATTAATTTTTATCACAAAATATCCAATTAAATCATGCCATTTAAAACCAATCAAAATTGGCCATGAAAATCAATTAAAATAAGCCATTTAGCTTACTTAATAAAGTAAACTAGATACTTGATATTTAATTAATTTAATTATTTAACATTTAAATAATCAAATAATTAAATAAAAATATCTTAAATATATGTATTATATTTACTTGAAATAATCAAAATACATATATTAATAATAAATGTCAAATATCACAATTCGACATTTGATAAATTGCCGAAAGATCTCAAAAGCATGTATCTTCGTTTAACCGTTAAACGACTTATAAATAATCAGTATTATTTATAAAAATTTTCCCAAGTGTCTCTAGGTTCAGGCATATTCGTCACGAAATTTAATTTCGTGTCCATAATCTACCCACCCGTAAATTATGACGAACACATATAAAATTTCTAAACCATACAGGTCGATGTCACTGCATACGTATAATCCTTCCGTCACAGGTATCCGGATTATCCCAGAGATATAGATATAAACGTCAAATCTCTTTAGGTATAATCCCGTCGACGATTCTATTAGCAATCTCTTAAATAACACTTTGAACTGATTTCTACAGTGTACCACGAGCCCATGGATTTAACAGATTGCTAATTCCATAATGGATACCTATGCTCTGTACAGAGAATTGACGGATCCTATCTTGTTACGCACATGATATCCTGAGGATCAATCCACACCCAACGAACAGACGGAGGTCTGATCTAAATAGATTGGTGATATGACTGTCATCAAAGTATGGAGGATACCTCATATATCTACAGTGGTATCTGAAGTTGAAGGATCACTATGCTCACTCAACCCGAAAAGATTCTTATTGATGTTGGTGTACCATCTATTAAGAATCTTCAGCGAGTCGTTCATTGTTTATCCGATATAAATACCTACTTGTCTATATGAGTCTCCCGAGACTCATGGTTCATTGAGAAACCATTAGAATCCAACATTCCAATACACGACACATACCGGTCTCAGCGGGTTTACTTATTGACCAAATAATTGTAAACCTTGACCAGGAAAAGTTCAAGAATGATACTATTATGATACTGCTCAATGTCAGTTGCGACGTTTTTGCAACTGTATCATAACCAATCACTTTATGGTCATTTACGTCTTTACCATATAATAAAAGAATTTATATTATAGAAACTGTTTATTTTATTCATTAATAAAATATATACAAGAGTATTTACATGGAAATACATAAGAAATTGGCGCTCAGAGCACCAACCCTAACATGTAAAATAGTGAGAGGCACTACTAGGTTAAAAATCCATGACTAAAACAGTGTGTAATATTATGAAAATTACCGCTTATATATATATATATATATGTTTTCTTTATTCTATTGTTTATATAAAATTAAACTTCTTATCCACTGCATGCATATTATTTATATATGTTTTTTGACCTTACTTATGGTTGCAGTTTTCTAGAATAGGTTATAGATATCAATAGACATGGATATAATTATATTAGTCTAAACCATCGGGAGCCATTGTTTCAAATTTTCTTGGAAAATCAAGATGGTTAGTGACTTAGTTACTAAGTCATGATAGGTAATCTAAAAAGATATCCATTTTAGGATATAATGGTCTAGAGAGAATAGTTTCTTGTGGAGTAAAAATTGACATGAATTGGTTCATGTCTCGAGATTCTTTACTGGCATTAAGAAAATCACATTAGGTGTTTGTTTATCCAATAATGATGTTTCTTGGCTTTAGTGACCTTTAGAGGTAATGTGTCTGACACAGTTTGCTAATCAATTATTTGCAATTGTTGTGAATAGTTGAAAGCAAATCATAAAGCTAAAGAAATGAGATGTGTATAGTTGTGTGTAGAGAATATCGATTCTCGCAATATGGCAACTATAGGTATTGGATACCAGATCTCCCTTCAAATTATTTGAAATATTGTTTAATGATTGTTTTGATATATGATATCAGAATTTGCGACTATTGAATATTTGTTCTTTATAAACAATTGTTACATGTTTTAATATGACTAGTAGTGTCATTGTGGAAGGGCCAAGAAAAATATTTGGTAAAGTAAATAATTTAGAACAATGTTTTATGAGATTTTATCACTTAAGCATTAAATGCTTATTCTGTATGGTAAATGATGGTTTGATACAAGATCACACCACATATCTTTATCTATTTAATGAATATTGTATTCAGGAATGTGATTAAATCTTATTTAACCAATGATCGTCATTGAATCACAGATTTATTAAACTAATACATTGAATGTATGTAATTTAATGAATTATAAATTGCCTTGGATATTTTTTTATTTCGTAACTTAGTTAATGAGTCGTCATGACTTAGTTATGCGTTTCCAAAAGAAAACATATTGAATGTCTTGAATGGTTCGAGAACTTTCAATATGTTTCTGATGAAATACGGATAGAATATTTTGACCGGTTCAAAGATATTCAATATGAAGTATTTGAAAATTATATCTTTAAAATTCATAGTGAGTCTTTGAATTATTCAAAGATATTTGATACGATCAAACATATGAATTTATGACAATTAGTTCTAAGATTATTTAATGAATATGATTCTTACTCAATATGATTCTTCTACGATTCCATCTTGATGGAATTGGTTAGTGGGAGTAATCGAATCTTATATGATTTGATTCTCTTGATATTGAGTATTACCAAATTAGTTTTAATACTCTTGGTGATATGCTCCAGTAACATTAATTCATCCTTTTAATTAAGGTTCCATTAGTTTCTACAATTACTTATTTGATATGTATAGGTAGAAAATTTGTATCTTAAAAAGTTTGATATTTGAATATTTCTTTTGTATAATGGTTATATAATTGAAAGTACTTGTGCCTCGAAGGTACAAGTAAAAGTTTATCATTTATTATATTTAATAGAATATTGTATTCTATTTGATAAAATATATTTTCTAAGATCCCGAGTAATAAAATTATTTTATTACTTAGTAAGTAACACAGATGTTGACCATTATAGAAAAGACTTGACTTATTGAAGTCAAATGTGAGAGTGATAAGTTATAAATAGAACTACATAATTAATAAGATGAAATGACCCTAAGATATCTTCCGTATAAGTTCAATAGGATGTCAGAATCATTTATAAAGTATTTGATACTTAATGGTTCTGTTGCTTTCTTATTGAAAAAAAATTATCCTATAACTTATAGTGGGAGCGATATTTGATATCGATTCCGAAAGTTAGATTAGACCACATATCTAAGATTGTTCATAGCTTACTACGATCAAGTTTTGAACTTGATTAAGCTTTCGTTATGAATCGTTCATAAAATATGCAAATGGTTTGCGCAGTAAAAGCAATGTGAGCTTATTAAAGGTTTGACCTTTATAGTATGACAATGAGAAATGTTATACTCAGTAATTTATTATAGATTCTGAGGAAACTTGTCTCTAGTCGCACTAGTTGAACAATTAAAGATCTGTTGGTTAATGTTGATATTAAACTGTGTATTTTAGCTAGGAATGCAAAATAGCATTTCTGAATGGTTTCTTCATATAAGAAGATATCCGTTGTGATTTCTTTATTTTGAAGAGTTCATTCTGGAATGGCCCTAAAGTTTGTGTTCTACTAAGATCACAGTTTGATATACAAGCTTATAGAGCCTATTGTAGACTCAGGTGAGCCTATCGGAAATCCGTGTTCTCTAATTTTGATATCAATCAGATCATCTGATTTTATCAAAGTATAGAGAATGCATATATGGTGTTAGGGTTGGTGGGAGTATATAAATTTCTTTCTAATATTATATATCCTAACGACATTATTATTATTAATGTAATAATGAGATGTTTATAAGGTAAAAGGTTTACCTAAGTCTTCTTTTCTCTGTGAAAGCAGTGGGAGTAGTCTCTATTATATTCGATATAAAGTTTTATATATGATATAATGTTGGGGTTTTTAGGGGCTAAATCCGGTAACGCAGCGGAAGCGGTGGAAAATCAAATTTTCCGATTTCAAAACTTTTTCTCGGATTAATTAAATAAACATATTTATTTAATATTCCAATAATCAAATTATGAAATAAAATTCAATAAATCATATTTAGGTGAATTTACCAAATTACCCTTACTTTGGTATTTTGTCCATTTTAGTCCGAAATTGATCTAATCAATTTTGAATGATTCTAAATCATTTCTAAGATGAACTTAGCATGTTCAAAATATAAAAACACCAAAAGCAACCAAATCCCCAAATTTTATCCATTTGGCCGAATGCCTCCCAAAGGTGCCAATTTGTGCACTTTGTCATTTCATGCTTCAAAACACATCAAGATGTAATCCAATCAACATGAAACTTTATATGCATCATATACACATCCAAATACACAACATAAATGAAAAGCCCCAAATTTGGAATTGGTCATGAACCCTAATTTTTCAATTTCTTCAAATTGGACAAATTAGACCAAATTGGTTAAATCAATTACTTTAATCATCTTTATTCCATCCAATCAAAGTCTCAACACAATGAAACAACTCAAGATCAAATCTAGGTCATCTAAGAGTGGGTCAACAACTCTAGATTAGCAACATGGTTTCCAAAACCTTAAAAGAAAGCTTATAACTACAATAGTCACAACCTTCCTTCATCATACATGCTCAACACTTCCATCAAAACTTCCATCAACAAAAACACAAGGAATAAAGAAATAAATAACCTAAGAACATCATATTTTAAAGCCTAGATCCTAAGGAACATTTTCCTTTCTAATAGCAAGTTGGAAAAACTCACTAAAATCCAAGCTTTCTTTGATTTCTTCTTTCTTTCTCACAAGCTTCCTTTGCTTCCATTAATGGAGTTTTTCTTTAAAGTGTGTTAGGTTATAAAATGAAAATGAAATGAAAAAAATATATACTTGTTGTAAAATAGCCTTGGCCGAAATTGCAAAGACAAATACAAGTTATATTAATTTCAATTTCATTTCACCTTTATCTTTGATCAACTTGCATAAATATCCTAATAACACTTTATTAGATATTTAATTAAGTCAACAAAGGCAACCAAAAAATATAACTCTTATATTTTAAGGTCATGGCCGAAATTTTGAAGAAAAAATAAAGAAAAATGATATTTCAATTTTAAACATTTTAAACAAATATCAAAGAAGTCAAATCCAATTTGACTACCATTTCCTTTACTTTAAAGTCAACATTAAACACTTATAATCATTTCCTAACTTTTTCATTTGATGATATATTTATATTTTAATTATATTAATCATTTAACAATTAAATAATTAAATAATTAATTAAATATAAATATATCAAATATATGTATTATATTTACTTTAAATATCTCAAATACATATATTGATGATATATGTCAAATACCTTTATTTGACTATTTATTAATGTGTATTTAATAATATCATATATTAAATACAAATACACATTAATTAGGAAATAACGGTTCGGCCTGTTCGCATGTATTTTTCGTTTAACGATTAAACGATTTATAAATAATCATCATTATTCATAAATGTTGCTCTAGTGCTCTACGAGTATGTTTCATTATTGAGACTCTCTAGATTCAGGTATATCCGTCACGAAATCCAATTTCGTGTCCATAATCTATCCACCCGTAGATTATGACGATCACGGATAAACGAGCTGAATCATACAGGTCGGGGTCATTGCATACATATAATCCCTCCGTCACAGGTATCCAGATAATCCCAGAGATATAGATGTAAACGTCAAATCTCTATAGGTATTATCTCGTCGACGTATCTATTAGCAATCTCTAAATAACACTCGGAACTTACTTCCGATGTATACTGTGGCCACAGATTTAACAGACTGCTAAATATATATGGACTACCTATGCTCTGTACACAGAACTGACGGATCCTATCTTGACACACACAGGATATCCTGAGGATCGATCCACACCAACGAACATGCGGAGGTCTGATCTAAATAGATCGGTGACGTGACTGCCATTTAAGTGTGGAGGATGTCTCATACATCCACAGTGGTGTCTCAAGTCGAAGGACCACTATGCTACTCAACCCGAGAAGATTCTTATTGACGTTGGTGTATCATCCATTAAGAATCTTCGGTGAGCCGTTCAGTGTTTATCCATTATAAACACCTACACGTCTATACGAGTCTCCCTAGACTCATGGTTCATTGGGATAAACCACCGGACCAAGTCTCGATATACGACATGTACTGGTCTCAACGGATTTGACTAACCGACCCGTGTTAGCAAATATTGACCAGGAACTATGTTTGATAATATTCATATAGCAGTGACACTTCCCAATGTCAATTACAAACTAACTTTGTAACTGTGTATTGCATTATATATTATCGGGTCTTTGTCTAATATATACATATCACTAAACCACATTTAGTTTCAATCTAATCGTGATCAGATCGAATACGTATATAAGAACAAGAGGTGCAACCATAAATAACTAATATTATGGAATAAGGGGATGTTCGTATTCATGAATCAGTCATAAATACGGTCCGGATTGGCGCTCTGAGCACCAACCCCAACATATAAAACTAAGAGATTTGTGAAATACTCTAATTAGTCGTACATTAGATATGATATAATAAATGACACAACAAGAATATCTGTATGATATCTACTATAACTGTCTACTAGTTAGTATAACTGTTTGACAGTTAGTGTGTCTTTTATATATTATATTCATCTTTCGTAAATGATGATTCCTTAGTCGAAAGAGAAGTTGATTAGAATGTCTAATCAATCTTATGTATCATAGGATGATGGTATAATGAATACTATATTATGTATGACTAAAAAACATCAATTTAATCGTAGTTGTTACAAATTATTTTGATATGCTATAGACCATAGGATGTGTCTTGAAACATGTTTTTTGTTATCTTTGAGATATTAAGAACGAGTTTCTTATTCATGGAGAATATAGTCTACAACTATTAGGGTCAGATTGGTTTTGAGTCTAATTATGATGTTATATGGTCTACGTCATAAAAGAGTCAGAAAAGATGCAGTAGGAGTGTCACGAATGATTCTATTGTGTAAGTGGAATTAGTTGTAACTTATAAAGTATTGACTTATGAAGTTGCAAAGTGACCTTATATATTGGAAGTTTTGATATTAGTGTTGTGCTTGCGGTTGTTTGCATAGTATTTTGGATTTGATCCCTACATACATAGACAACTCAGTAGTTGTAGCACAATATTGATGTCGCATATGAGTCATATTGATGTATAACTTAGGTTCTACAAAATATGAATGATGCTAGCTAAGGGAAACGTTTGGGTTTGTTGGACAAACTCGATATGTTATAGCAGACCTACTTGTTGTTGCCTACCTCTTGAGTGCTAAGTGAGCTCTTGAGGTCCATGAGTATGTGATACATATTGATATGTGTATATGATAACGTGGATTGACACTAGAGCAAATGGGAGAAATTATTAGGGTTGATGCTCAGAGTTCCAATCCAGATCGTATTTATATTCGACTCATGGATGCAAATAATTCTTTTTTCCATAATATTACTTTTTGTGGTAGCACCTCTTATTTTTATATACGTATTCAATCTAATTATGATTAAATTGAAAGTAAATATGATTTAGTGATATGTATATATTAGACAAAGACCCCATGGTTTACAACGTAGTTTGTAATTGACATTGGGAAGCGTCACTATAAGTTGTACATTCTCAAATAAAGTTTCTGGTCAAGATTTACTGACACGGGTCGGTTAGTAAAATCCGCTGAGACCAATACATGTCGTATATTGAGACTTGGTCTGATATTTTATCTAAATGAACCATGAGTCTTGGTAGACTCATATAGACGTGAATGTGTTTATTTGATAAACACTGAATGACTCACCGAAAATTTCCTAAAAGTTGTACACCAATGTCAATAAGAATCTTCTCGGGTTGAGTAGAATAATGATCATTTGACTTGAGATACTACTGTGGATATATGAGATATCATCCACACTTTGATGGCAGTCACATCATTGATCTATTTAGATCAGACCTTTGCATGTTCGTGTTGGGAAGCGGCCGCGAGTGCGCAACGGAAAATCAAGAAGAAATTATGATGCCACTATCCCTTTGCCCAAGACCCATTTGTTTTTATTATTCTACAAGCCTAGGCATGTTACTATATATTCTAAGCATAAAAACTCATAAAACATGCAAATAACATAAACCTAAACATGCTAACTATCATAAGAACTCTAATTAAAATAAAGAAAAAAAACTTATTTGAACCGAAGACTCATCCAGTCCTCCCTCAAATTTACAAGCTTTTCTCGAACTCAGCAAGCTCTTCCACGTTCCAAAGAGCCACCCAAGTGTGTGGCCTCAAAATATGCACACACCAAAGCCAAAACTCAACGGCAAGACTACGCCTTGAGTGCATGGGTATTTTGCCCTTGGTGCTAGCCTAGGTAAATACCTCAAAACTTTTAACTCGAGGTTCCTCTAGTCAATTAGACTTAAGGATCCTTAAAATCAATGGCTTACTCTTAAACTTTAGAGTTGCTCACTTATATAAACCCAATATATTAAAGGTTTGGTGCAAAAATTTGTAAAGAATTCTTTGGGTTTATATAGGTGCTCCAAAGACAACAAAATTAATTAAGAATCCGATGTGGGATAAAAGCTAATTTAATCTTAGCCATTTGATCTTAATTTAGTGGTTTAATGAGATTATAAAACCCTAATAAGAGTTTGGGCCGAATTGGAATTCAAAACAAATAACAAATAAAAAAATTTATTATTCACGTTACTATTCATATTTTATTTATTTATTTATTCCAATTCCCACAGTGCCCCTATCGTCATTCACCAATCCCTAAGCCACTATGGAACCTCATAAATGATTTGTTCAATAATTAAACACATTGAACCATTTATGAATAATTCATACAACAATCATATATGCTGTTAAATTTGTACTATGCACTGTTAACCATTGATTTCGACTTTGTTGTGTGTGACCTTTTGGGTTCCCCTCAAGTTGGACATGAAATGAATCGTGATAATTTAATTGAACATAAATTATCCTCCGATCAGATGGTCGTTCGATTTCAATGACCAAGGTTGACATCTAGCAACATGCTAAGGCCCCCAAATGAGAAGGAAAGATATATATATACCCATTATGTATGCGATTTACATATGATACGGTCCCTCGCCTCACTGTATCCCCACCGTTTGACATAGGGTATGGAAAATGTCTACCCATATAGTCAAATGTATAATGTTGATAGTGTCATGAATCGTGCTAACCCAATAATCTCACATGATTCTTCCGCTGCGGCCACAGTCTCAAGCACTGATCACACATATCAACCCGTGAACTGGAATACTACTCTTATAAGAAAATATTATCCGAGAGAGTGGCGATTCTCTGTTGTATCTTTACAAACTTCATGTGTTTCAACAAATGACCCAATCATACCCTTATGACCGGATCTTTTGAACCGGGGAAGGAGAATGTCAAAGTTACTTGATCCACACATAATATTGTAAAGACCTCAAGTCTAAGGACTAGTCATACAATCGATACATGAAAGTTCTCACAGACACATGGGATAAACACTCAATGTGAAAACTTTCGGCGGTCAGTTCGATGGACACGAGCAACTCATGCATCCATGTGATACACCAAGCGGACGGATCTCCGCTAGTAGCCTATGAGATTGGCTACCCCACTTAAGGGCGAATCATATCATCATGCTAGTCTCTCCGCTTTGTGAACGCCCATATTATTCACAAAACTATGACTAGGAACGTTTAAGAGTAATGATTCTCATAAGGCGTGAAAGCCATCATCTTATTACTCCAACGGCTTTATTACAGTGTTTGATGATTCATATAATTTATGTAAGACACGTATAATAAAGATTGTCATTTTATTAATTAATGAAAATATTACAAATACATGTACATATAGCCCATCCAAAAGTTGGGTATAAGGCATATCCCTAACAGTTCATTGAGCGTAGACTGATCCTCATGATATCCTGTGTGTATCAAGATAAGATCAGTCATTTCTGTGTACAGAGCATATGTATTCAATATGGGATTACTGGATTAGCAATCGATTAAATCCATGGGCCCGTGGTACACTGTAGAAATAAGTTCTAAGTGTTATTTA
>SKCR01050115.1:0-39469 GCA_019454045.1 Zanthoxylum bungeanum | reverse complement strand
ATCCCGATGGTTGCAACCATTATAGAGTACTAGTTCTGTATCCTGCGCGATCATCATCTCCATATGTGTGAAGTGATACTTCCGTCTTGACATCACACCCAATACACTACGATTCCCGATAAACCTAGAAGAGGTGTACACAGAACCTGTTAAAGCCCTGGACGACCAAAACTAAAGTCTACCGATTGTCGCAAGTACTAGCGATGCAAGTCTCAGGTTAAGACCATATGCACCTACCCTGAAGCGGACTCCCATAAACACGCAGACATACTACCAATGGGATTCCGCGGGGTCTATCCAGAGCGAAGCTGTTTTCCGTACCATCGGTAAAACACAACCTCCTACCGCACTTGCATAAGTATCCAATACTCAAATATATGAGAACTATGCTGTTGTGCCCTCACAACACGCACAAGTGCAGTACTAGTCTATTCCGCATTATCGATGTCCAATCTCGATAATACTACGACTAGGGATATTTAATGATTAAACCTTTATGGATTGATACTGTCTCATATCATCTCAATCCGGAATTAATCATAGGGACTTTTACCATTTATATATCAAAGTAAATAAATTACAAAATGGATAAAAGGCAATTTCATTACTACATAGTTAATTTTGTACAATAATACAATATCATTTACAAAATAGTGACGCTATGGGTCATTACTGTTCTTCTAACAAGAGGAAGTACAATACATGAAATAAAGCCGTCAACCACCGGAATAGTTCTGTCTCGAATGGGACATTGGTGGTACACACTTCAATGGTTCAGGTTCCATATTGATCAGTGCTTCTTGGCCTCTCGCCTTTCTCTTCTCAATTGTCTGATTGGTTCTTTCAATTTATGGGTCAAGCGGTGGATTTTTTAAAGCTTTGGTTCGTCTCATGTAGTGTCTGAGAACCTGAAACACAAGTAACAAAAATAATAAATGAAAACAAATTAGACACAAATAAAATTATCTAACCCTAAAATTAATAGTGAAAGATAAATAAGTCCCCAGCAACGGCGCCAAAAACTTGATCGGTGAAGTCACTCACATTACGCAAGCGCACGTATCGCTCAAGTAGTATAAAATGTATCGAACCCATGAGGACTTAATACCTTAGCTATTAATTTCTGACGTTAAATATTTATGAGTATCTATAGAATGATTGTTGATTGGATGGTGATTTTTGTCTGAAAACAAGTAAATAAAACAGTGTGAAAGTAAATTAAAGGAAAAATCAATATTAAGAAACTAATAAGGATTGTGAATCCTTCTAATATCTTTTAAATATGAAGTGATTATCTCTGAATGTGTAATATATTGGTTTATTAACTTGGAACACGAAATTATGCAAAAGCCTCTTTCGATGGTCAGATGCAACGCCCAGTATAACCCAATTAATCATATTCCTATGTTAACCAAGTTACCTGAATTCGTTAAGATTAAGTTCCAATTATGGCTACCCCCGCCGGACAGGTATATTCTTATCCTATAAAGAAATATATTAATGGTTATCTATCATTAAGTGAGATCGTGAGCTATTGAGTCTATGGCTGAAACCTAAAATCTCTTTTCCAAGTTCATTTAAGTTTACCAAATCAATCTTATTAATAGCCAGTTAACAAGAAGCATTAAGACTAAGGCTCAATAAATAAACCTTTATATTACCTAAAACATAAAATTACCACTTATAACCCGGTGATATTGGAATTCATCACAACCCTAGATACGAGATTTAGTTACCACACATATCTAATACTAATAAAGAGATAAATAAAGTAAATGACATAAAGTAAAAGATGGAAATTAATTAGATAAACTAACAATAAAAGAAAATGCTGGGGGATAAAGGATCTACTTTTATTACTTCTAACTTAGATATCTCCTTTATTATAATATATAAAACTTTGCATGACATTACCAACCGACCATATAGGCGGTATCCTGATTAAGTCAAATCATTATTAATTTCAACCGACCATAAAGGCGGTATCCAATTTAGTCAGGTTAAAATCAATTTAATTAAGTCTAACCGACTATAAAGGCGGTATCTGTTAGGTTTTATCTAGGTCCCAAGATCATACAAGACATGAAATACATGTGTGAATACATCAACGGAGGTAGCGGAATACTCACATCGATCGGTTGAGAGATGCGGCAAGCAAAAAAATTTGAAATTCCCCACTGTTTTGGGCGTGAACTGCAGTGAAGTTGCTCACTGTTTTGGCTTCAAATTTGGTCCTTCGTCAAGCTCCAAGCTTCGTCGAACGGATCCCGCCTCATGGGTGAACCTCCCTAATACCTTCGTAAGTCTCGTAAGTGTGCTAGCACTTGTGTTTTTGCAACAAAAACACACTCATTGCTCCCTTGAAGCTCACGGCAGTGAGCTGCGAAGAAGAAGGAGATGGAGCCCATTTGGGCGTGAGAAAGAGAGAAGAAATTGGTGGAGAGAAATGTGTAATTAGTTAGTAAAAGATTTTCCAAAAACCTTTATATATTTCCAAGAAAATATATTAAAAAATTACCAATAATATATAAAATAATTAAAGGTAAATGTCTCACCAACTTACACTATTTCACCTAAAACCATCAACTATTCATTTCACTTTATCAAAGTGACATGTAGTCATTCAATCAATCAATCACATCAATCAATCACATCACTCAAAGTGACATTTGATTTGACGCTTCATGTGATGAATGATTTGACGCTTGATGTGACTTGCGTCGCCGCACTCGAATTCGAAATACGAATGCGCTCGCAATCACACTCGGGCTCGGTTTCGCTAATTCCTAATTAGCGAGTTTTCCGTCGCGTCGTAATTAACTGATTACGCCTAGCGAATTCACTATTCACGTCGCTAACGAATTAATTCTAAATTAATTCGTTCCCCGAATTAAAATCCAATTTCAATTCCGCGTCGAAATCCAATTTCGTTTAATATATCGAATATATTAATTTACCGATTAATTCCAAATTAATCATTCTCTCTCTTAAGATGATATTTTATCCTAGATAAAATATCTCCGTAATTAATCCTAGATTAATTTTCTCTTTCTTCTATATATAATCCCAGATTATTAATGAGTGCGAGTTATGCGTCATCGGTGCATTATCGGGAAGCGACCCATGAGATCCCCGGATAATTCGGCAGTAAATACGGTCGTCGGAGTATCCGAATCACGTACGTACCAAGTACTACGTTCTACCGATTTACGAGACAAGATCGGCTTCTAGCAAAGCACGAAGTCTATCCAATTCTCCGGTCATATTCATCTAAGAATATTTAAGATATATATCAGGCGTAGTATACCAAGTATTGTGAATATCGGCCCAGTATCGGATAGTCACGTGCTAGGGCTGGGGCTGGATAAGTGTCTGCCCCGTCCGAAGCACATATCGGATGTCTGGTAACTAGTCTCTATAATCGGATATACATGACCTTGTCATAATATCCCGATGGCCGGCCAGCACTTAAGAGCACTAATACCGTATCCTGCGTGACATCATCTCCACTATGACTGGAGTGATACTTCCGTCTTGACATCACACCCAATACTCTACGATTCTCAATATACCAGCATTGGCGTACACAGAACCGGTTAGAGTCCTAGACGACCTCAACCAAAGTATATTGATTGTCGTAAGCATTAGCGGTGCAAGTCTCAAGTTAAGACCATACACACCTACCCTGATGTCGGACTCCCATAGACACATAGTCATAATACCAATGGGATTCCGAGGGGTCTATCCAGAGCGAAGCTGTTTCCCGTACATCGGTGAAACACAACCTCCTATCGCACTTGCATGAGTATCCAATACCCAAATATATGAGAACTATGCTGTTGGTGCCCTCACAACGCGCACAAGTGCAATACTAGCCTATTCCGCATTATCGATGTCCAGTCTCGATAATACTCCGGCTAGGGATAATATTAATGATTAATCCTTCGTGGACTGATACTGTCTCATATCATCTCAATCCAGGAACTAATCATATGGACCTCTCTTCATTTATATATATCTGAGGTGATCTAATCACAAATGATGAGAGTGCAATTTCCTTGTCATATAGTTAATTTGTACAACAACACTATGATCTGTACAAATAGTGACGCTATGGGTCATATTATCCAACAGTATCCCATTAAGTCAGGTTTTAAAATAGTTTATATATTATAATTAAGGGATATTAATATAAATATTAGTAAATAAAAGCTTTACCCTTCACCCCAGCAGATGAGAGTTACCTTCTCATACTGAAAAGTAAAATAAAGACTGAACTATTGCGTAAAATAAAAATTAAATACAAAAAAATGTAAATAAACAAACAATATACAATCTTCTTAGTATTCTTAAGGAAATCCCCAGAAGAAGGTATGAAATTTACAAATGAAATGACTTGGTATTTATAAGTAAAATTTTGCCTTCACCAATTTCTCCACTAATTTCTCCACCAAACATGGCACAAAACATGGCACCAAATCCTCCCCCAAACATGCAAGTTTGACAATTTTATTTTTTATTTTTTATTTTTATTTTTGTTTTGAAAATGACTTTAATAATTGTACATAACACACTTATAGATATTTTATCAATTTCGGTCATGCAAACTTCCGAATTCAAAATTATTATAAACTTCAAAGTTGTAGATCTTTGAGTCTTATTTAATCAGGAACTTGAATCACCTCAATCCAATATCGAAGCAGAACGTTATGGCCAAAATACGAAAATTACGCAAAGTAAAATTTTCGAAATTTTACTTTGTTAGAACGCCATTTCAAGTTTCCAACCTCCAAAATCCAAATTTCAAGTCCAGTTTTTGCCCTTATTTGTTCCAAATTTAGTCCTGATTGATTCCATTGAGTCTCAAAACTTTATTTATCTGCAAAACACACTAAAACACATCGAAATATTCATAAAACTCGAGAAACCATACAAAATATTAGGTTAAAGGGCGGTAAATAGTGATATATTTTCCGCTCATCAATTCTATCTAATAGAATATTATATGCTATTTGATAGAATATCTTTTCTATGATCCCGAGTAATAAAATTATTTTATTACTTGGTGTGTAACATCGCATGTTGACGATTGTAGAAAAGACTTGATTTATTGAAGTCAATTGTGAGAGTGATGAAATATAAATGGAACTACATAATTAATAAGATGGAAAGACCCTTAGAAATCTTCCATATATGTCCAATAAAATGCCAGAATCATTTGCGAAGTATTTGATACTTAATGGTTTTGTTTTTTTCTTATCGAATAAAGTTATCATATATCTTATAGTGGGAGCGATATTAGATATCGATTCCAGAAGTTATAATTAAACCAAAGATCTGAGATTGTTCATAGCTTACTACGATCAAGTGTTGAACTTGATTAAGCCTTCATTATGAATCCATCATAAATTGTGCAAATGGTTTGCGCAGTAAAAACAAAGTGAGATTATTAAAGGTTTGATTGTTGGTTTCTATTAAGGTCTCAAGATCAATAATAAGCATGAAATCATGTGTGAATAACAATCGAGAAGTTGTGGAATACTCACATCGATCGGTTGAGCGACGTGGAGACGAATAAAAACAAAAAACTGCTCCTCTTCACTGGTTCGGCAGTGGCAGTTCACAACCCACTGGTTTGGCTCGGTTTTGGTCCTTCATCAAGCTCCAAGCTTCGTCGAACGATTCCCGACTCATGGGTGGACTTCCGTATCACCTTCGCATGTCTTCATAGTGTGCTAGAACTCCTGATTTTGCCACAAAATCGCGACTCTTGGCTTCCCTTCACTGCTCGGCAGTAACAAAAACCAGTGAGGTTTTTCACAGCCACTTGGGCGTGTTTTTGAAGAAGAAAAAGAGGGAGAGAGATGTGTGTGAGAGAGAGAAAATGTGTATTAGTTTAATTGATTTCAAAAATCAATAACATATACAAATTTTTCTCTTTGTAAAGTCAAGCCATAAATGGCTCCAACCACCTCCATAAATTGACATCAATCCATCAATCATGAATAGTGACTTGCGTCAATCACTCAAAGTGAAAGACATCCATCACTTGATTGACGAATGATGTGACGCTAGATGCGACTAGAGATTTGACATTTGATTTGATTTACGTGCCGCACTCGAATTCGAAATACGAATGCGCTCGCAAATAATCCCGGGCTCGGGTTCGCTAATTCCAAATTAATGAATTTCCATTGCGTCGTAATGAAATGATTATGCCTAGCGAAATCACTATACATGTCGCTAACGAATTAATTCTAAATTAATTCATTCGCCCGAATTAAAATCTAATTTTAATTCCGCGTCGAAATATAATTTCGTTTAATATATCAAGTATATTAATTTAATCGATTAATTCCAAATTAATCGTTATCTCTCTTTAAATGATATTTTATCCCAGATAAAATATCTCCGCAATTAATCCCAGATTAATTTTCTCTCTCTTCTAATTAATCCCAGATTAATTTAGAGTGCGAGTCATACGTCATCGGTGAATCTTTGGGAAGCGACCCATGAGATCCCCGGATATGTTGGCAGTAAATTCAGTCGTCAGACTATCCGAACACGTAAGTACCTCGTACTACATTTTACCGATTTACAAGACAAGGTTGGCCTCTAGCAAAGCGTCATGCCTACCCAATTCTCCGGAAATATCCTTACAGGAATAAAAGATCTGTATCAGGCGTAGTATACGTAGTATTGCGTATTTCTATCCAGTATCGGATGATCACGTGCTAGGCCTGGGGCTGGAATTGTGTCTGCCCCGTACGAAGCACATGTCGGATGTCTGGTGACTAGTCTCTATAATCAGATAAACATGACATTGTCATTTTATCCCGATAGCTGCAGCATTTAAGAGAACCAGTCCCGTATCCTACGTGACCATCATCTCCATATGACTGGAGTGACACTTCCATATTGACATCACACCCAACACACTACGATTCTCAATATACCCAGTATTGGCGTACACATAACCTATTAAAGCCCTGGACGACCTCAACCAAAGTATATTGATTGTCGCAAGTATTAGCGGTGCAAGTCTCAAGTTAAGACCAAATACACCTACCCTGATTTCGAACTTCCATAGACACATAGTCATACTACCAATGGAATTCCGAGGGGGTCTATCCAGAGCGAAGCTGTTTCCCGTATCATCGATAAACACAACCTCCTATTACACTTGCATGAGTATCCTATACCCAAATATATGAGAACTATGCCGTTGTGCCCTCACAATGCGCACAAGTGTAATACTAGTCTTTTACGTATTTATCGATGTCCAATCTCGATAATACTCTGACTTTGGATATTTAATGATTTATCCTTCGTGCACTGATATTGTCTCATATCATTCTCCGTCCAGGAAAAAATCATAAGGACCTCCTATCATTTATACATCTAGGTGATCTAATCACAAATGATAAGAGTGCAATCTCCTTTGTCACATAGTTAATTTTTACAACAACACCATGATCTGTACAAATAGTGACGCTATTGGTCATAATTATCCAACAATCTCCCACTTGGCCTATAGCCAGTCACTCGAGTGTCTGACACCCGAACTATGTATGGTTAGCTCAAACTGCTAAGAAAGGACTTTCGTCAACGGATTTGAATGATTATCATCTGATGCGATTTATTCGATCATCACATCGCCACGATGTATGATCCGAATGAATCAGATGAATATCGAAGTATGTATTTGGATCGTTGATGAGACCATTAATTCTTTAGCCTGTGCTGACGCCTAGCTCGGCTGCTAACAGAATTATGTCTAATCTAATTAGATTTGTTTATCGACTCAGAAGGCTTCTATTGCCGCCTCAGCTGCAGTAATAACCTACATTTGTTGTTTATTCGGTAACAGTATCTTGCTTGGAATATTTCCAGCTCACTGTACCGTTATTCAAACTTTGTATAGTACCGTTTGTGACTTATAGTCGTTTTATCGGTTTAGGAAAATTGCTACAGTGATCCTAGTCACTTCAAGTTCTCATTCTCCATAGATTAAGACTGCTGCCTTAGTTCTCTAAGATACTAACGAATGTTCTTAACTTCAATCCAGTGACTATCACTCGGATTGGCCTGTTTGTGAATCCATATGCTCAAAGCGTATGAGACACCAGGTCACGTACATTTTTCAATGTACGGGTTTCTTGGAGAGTTTTCTCGAAAGCCAAGCTTTCACCGATAGTTATTATGGGAATATCATTTCCAAGAAATGATGTATTATCATTATTGTAGGACAGCCACTGTCAGTGCGCTCCCACTAACCCTCTTATATACACAAGAATCTTTTCGTTTTGAAATAAATCATAAATTATTATGATTACATCAAAACGGTAATTCTATGAACCTATGCTTGCTTCAATCCAAACATGGATCGAATAACCCGCAAACCTTGTTTGCTAGTTATTGTACGATAAAACCGTCAAGATGTTGTAAACATCCTCCAAAATGTTTCCTTTTCAGGAAAGTGATTTTCCCGTTCAGCTGACATATTTCACACATGAAACATGCAGTTTTAGCAAGCATTATCCAAATGGATTTACCATGGCAACAAATAAAAGGTTGAATCGAAATCAACATAATGTTGATAACGACACCTTTCCGCTACAAGCCTAGCTTAGTACGTTGGTATGTTGCCATCCATGTATGTCTTCTTTGAAGTCTAATAGTACCAATAGGTACAATGCTTTGCGGTACATCAACTAGTCTCCAAACATAGTTGATATACATGGAATCCATTTCGGATCATATGGCACTTTGCCATAATAGGGAGTCGATACCTTGTATCACTTCCTAATACGTAGTCAGTTGGTATACCTCAATAAGATTGACATCTTTATGAGGTGAGATCAGAAACCCATACCCCAGGTTGTTTTCTGACTCTCTCTGACATATGCGGTTCTTGTGTATTCGAAGGTTACTGGTAATAGTTCCATCCTTGATGAACTATTTGTGTTCCATTCGGAATCGATGCCATGAATAGTATTACTCTGATTTTTCATCGCGTTTTACTATCCTCCCACTTACCACTACATATCGGTATTCCTCTTAGGAAAACCGCATGGCGAGCAAAAATTACATTGTTCTCTAGTGAGATGTATGAGTACAATACTTATGGTATCCCTAGGATAACCTACAATTGGTACTTATCCAATTTGGGTTCTAGTTTGGTATCATCCAAACATATGCCTAGCATACCCAAATCATCAGGAATGAGAAACCCGGTTTCTTTCCCGTTCATATCTAAAATGAAGTCTGTCTAACAGATTTTAATGGAACCTTATTCTAAATAAGTTCTTGCACTGTTTGTGCTTATTCGTTGAAGGAAATGGTAGCTCAGAGCGACTCATGATTAATCTTATCATGTCCAATAAAATTCGGTTACTCATTTCGGACACACCGTCAAACTGACGTGTTCCGGGAGGGGTCCTCATTGAAAAAATACTATACTCTTTCAAGTATTTTAGAAACTTATTGCTTAAGTATTTTCCATTACGGTCTTACCGTGACGGTATAATACTATAGCCGATTTGTTTGCCTATTTCGTGTCGAAACTTTAAAAGTTTCTGATTTGTGTTCCAAAAGGAACACATAACCATAACGCGATGCCACATCCGTAAAGGTCACGAAATATTCATATCCACATCTAGCCTAGCTAGACATGGGTCCACTCGCTTCACTATGAACTAGGGCTAACAGATTTGTGGCATTTACACTTTTACCAAGTAAAGGTGTTTTAGGCACTTTGCCCAATAAACTAGATTCGTAGACTTTATTTGATTAGAATCAAATTAGTCCGAGTACCCACTCTTCAAAAGTGCGGATATACGAGTCTTGTTTGATTGTGTCCCTGACAACAATGCCACAATTAATTTCTTCTGATCAAATCAGTTTGAGCTATTTATTTGTCATATTATATATTTGAGATTTATTTATATTCAAAATATAAATTCTGTTATTCACATCTAATGTGTTATCTCAATATCTCTATATAATAAAAACTTTAGTGTTCTAGAAATAAAGGTTCACCCGCAGCGGGTTAAACACTAATATAGAGATTATGTTTCTAGTCAAACTAGTTACATTATAACAGTTCCTAATTAAGTACACACCCGAAGGTAGTTCCTAAACTTAGGTATCTACGGTCAAAACAGCGACTTTCGTCCCATTTCCGATTCACAGATAAATCTCTATTGAAGTCAGTATCATGTTCAAAACAGATTCTGAACATCAATATATATTTATGTACCACACTAAGTATTTAAAATCTAATTTTAATACTAGTAGTGAACATAATGTTGACAAACATATTTGAAGTCAGAGCCTTGCCCGTTCTTCAATTCCTTCATGTCTGCTTTGTCCAAACGACAGTCACGCTTATGCGATCCCGTTTGCCACAATTTAGGCAGACATTTTGGGATATGTCCTTTATCTTCCTAGAAGATTATAATGATTTTGCCTTTGCCAGTTTCAACACTCCGTAAGCCTTTGGCCAAGCCTTGGCCTTCTAGAATATCGAAGTAAGGTGCGACTTGCGCTACTTGCCTAATTGCAAACTTTGACTTTGTCTCATTGAGAACAGTCATTAACCCTCCAAGAGTTATTATTGCAATTTTAGTACTTCTAAAATCTAAGTATAGATTTATGAAGATCCTTCAATTTCATTATTATACTTTAAGGATCTAATCCTTAGTTCTGATTCAGAAATTAAGGAGTCTACTGCGACAAGTATAATGGATTAAACACTAAAGTTATCATCACATAAATCTTCCAAAGATTATGCTATACTATTTGCTTAACTCCGGACTTAGGCATAATATGTTATTTATCAAATAAAGTAACTTATTATTTTTCCAGGACCATCCTAAAAATTATTCCCAATTTGAAAATTAAACCATTTTTAATACATTTTCCCTAGGATTATGTATTAAAAGTCAATCTTTCAATTTATCTTGATTTTAATAGTCCAAAATTTAATCAACGATTAAGGTACTATTTATTTAATGATTACAATAGTTCAACTATTTAATCAACTATAATTTAATAGATTAAAATCAATTATATTGATTACTATAATCCAATTATAAATTCAACTATAAATGAATAGTTTGAATACAGTCCAACTGTTAATTAAAACAACGTTTAAATATTAGTCCAACTAACATTTAATTTATTTGACGAATTATATTTGTTTGAGCGCGTATGGCAAGTAATTAAACGAATATTGCAAATTCAACTCTTGCCTCCCACTATTTTTCGGCGAGCCTCTAACCCTCTGTCGAGTACTCGGGAAACCGTGTTTCCTAGTGGGCTAGGATCCCGTTAAATATCAAACAATCTTGACTTTGGCCAAAAAATTGTATGATAATTAACTAGGTAGATCTCTCAGATCAATTGGATCCAATCCAATTCCCAGATCCGGTAGGGGGACATCCAAGTCCGAAACATATATCTTATATATGCCAATACATCCAATGTATTACCTAACCTTTTTCCTCTGAATCAACTAAGCCTTGGCTTTGGCACAACAAACTTAGTGATCCTAGTCAAGCGCGACCCATTGACCATGGAAAGCTTCGTAATCAATGTCGATGGACAAGAAGTGGTCTTGACTTTGGCCAACAAACCACAACTTAGACAAGACACTGACATGGAACAAAGCCTTCGTGATTCAAACACATCCTCGATGGACAAAGGCCTTGACTTTGGCCAACAAGCCAATGCCAGTCTCGGATCTTGAGTGAGAATCACTCAATGGAAGGAAAGACGCTTAATATTTTGTGAGGGTTTTTCGAGTGCAAATTGGCAACCAATTTATTATCTTTGTTAAGGTCTCATCATCATACACCCTTAAACATGCATTCTAAACATATAATAAAGCGCGTATAAATAAAGTAATAATGATATGCGGATGGATACTTTACACATTGATCCTAGATCAAATCTCTCCCTTTCTCTTTCCCGCTAGCACATGTATCAATTTTACCCGTTACACTACACTTCTAAAGAAACCTCATTTACATTGAGGGGAATAGGTGAGAAGATAATACAAAGAATAAGGAGGTAATAAGGCTGGACATGCAGGTCCAATTAATAAATCTAATTTATTACAACAATTTCTAAAATTGTCTCACCCATCTAATATCCATCCGATATACATTATTCATACATCGTAACCATGTATTCACACAAGCATGTTATCAATCAATCTAATCAAATTAATTAATCTGATAATTAGTGATCATCCAATGTTCAAACAACGATTTGATTTTGTTCGAGTCAAACTTGTTTTGCGAATAAGTACTCAAAGTACGAATTCTCGAATTAAATTAAACTACATCATTAAATCAAATTTAATATGCATTCAATTCTAATTCGCTATTTAATTCCAAATTAAATATTACACTTTTTTTACCAACCTTTACGACTTAAATTCCAAATTTAATCGCTACAGGTCTCAAAACCCGATTAACGTCCAACGTCAATTTAATTAAAGTCCATTGGCCTTTTAATTAATTTATTAAGGCGTGGACTTTTGGTCAACTCGGGTCAAATCGAATAACCAAAATCCAATCCGGGAGTTACCCCATAAGCCTAGAAATCAATCTTGGCCCTTTAGGCCCAATTAAACTTTAAAGGTCCATTAAGTCGCATTTGGGCTTTATGGATGCAGTTTTGGGCCTAATTGGATCCATCCAATTTTGCCTAAACCCAACTTTGTACAACAAAGCCCAATAAGCCCATTTATAAAATTCAAAGTCCAATTTCCAAAATTAGGCCCAATTTAATTAAATTACAAAATCCAATTTCACTTTTAATTAAACTAAAGTGTATAGCATTATTAATTACCCAAATCAATATTTCCAAAACACCAAATTTGTACAATTAATCATGCTCATTTTCATCATCACATGTCCAACACATTTTGATTAAAATCAAACCCAATATACATGGTACATGTCTCGGCCAAGGGAGGGGATTTGTGTCCAATTCGAATTCAATCCAATTAATTCCACAATCGATATTAAATCACATTCCCGAATGATTCTAACTCATCCAATGAATCAAAAATCAAAAAATCCAAGACATTAGGGCTATGTCACCATTCGACCAACACAAGCATTTGGGGAAAAATTTGTTCCAAACCATTTTCATGAAATTGATCCAATCAATATTCAATTAAACATCAATTAAGCATATTCATTCATCCAATTTCACAAAATCATGCCCAAAATCAATTTACCCAAATTTTAAGCCCTAAACTTTTCATGCTCAAACCTTGCTCTAGATGCCATTGTTACTTTCTATTAAGGTCCCAAGATCAATAATAAGCATGAAATCTTGTGTGAATAACAATCGAAAAGTTGCGGAATACTCACATCGATCGGTTGAACGACGCAAAGATGAACAAAAACATAAAGCTGCTCATCTTCACTGGTTCGACAGTGGCAGTTCACAACCCACTGGTTTGCCTCGGTTTTGGTCCTTCGTCAAGCTCCAAGCTTCGTCGAATGATTCCCGGCTCATGGGTGGACTTCCCTATCACCTTTGCATGTCTTCGTAGTGTGCTAGCACTCCCGATTTTGCCACAAAATCGTGACTTTTGGCTTTCCTTCACTGCTCGGCAGTAACCAAAACCAGTGAGGTTTTTCACAGCCCCTTGGGCGTGTTTTTGAAGAAGAAAAAAAAGAGGGAGAGAGATGTGTGAGAGAGAGAGAAAATGTGTATTAGTTTAATTGATTTCAAAAATCAATAACATATACCAATTTTTCTCTTTGAAAAGTCAAGCCATAAATGGCTCCAACCACCTCCATCAACTCACATCAATCCATCAATCATGAATAGTGACTTGTGTCAATCACTCAAAGTGAAAGACATCCATCACTTGATTGATGAATGATGTGACGCTAGATGTGACTAGCGATTTGACGCTTGATTTGATTTGTGTGCCGCACTCGAATTCAAAATACGAATGCGCTCGCAAATAATCCCGGGCTCGGGTTCGCTAATTCCAAATTAATGAATTTTTCGTTGCGTAGTAATTATATTATTATGCCTAGCGAAATCACTATTCATGTCGCTAACGAATTAATTCTAAATTAATTCGTTCGCCCGAATTAAAATCTAATTTTAATTCCGCGTCGAAATCTAATTTCGTTTAATATATCAAATATATAAATTTAATCGATTAATTCCAAATTAATTGTTATCTCTCTTTAAATGATATTTTATCCCAGATAAAATATCTCCGCAATTAATCCAAGATTAGTTTTCTCTCCCTTCTAATTAATCCCAGATTAATTTAGAGTGCAAGTCATACGTCATCGGTGAATCTTTGGGAAGCGACCCATGAGATCCCCGGATATGTTGGCAGTAAATTCGGTCGTCGGACAATCCGAACACGTAAGTACCTCGTACTATATTTTACCGATTTACAAGACAAGGTTGGCCTCTAGAAAAGCGTCATGCCTACTCAATTCTCCGGAAATATCCTTACAGGAATAAAGGATCTGTATTAGGCGTAGTATACGTAGTATTGCATATTTCTGTCCAGTATCAGATGATCACATGCTAGGCCTGGGGCTGGAATTGTGTCTGCCCCGTACGAAGCACATGTCGGATGTCTGGTGACTAGTCTCTATAATCGGATAAACATGACCTTGTCATTTTATCCCGATAGCTGCAGCATTTAAGAGAACCAGTATCGTATCCTACGTGACCATCATCTCCATATGACTAGAGTGACACTTCCATCTTGACATCACACCCAACACACTACGATTCTCAATATACCCAGTATTGGCGTACACAGAACCTGTTAAAGCCCTGGACGACCGCAACCAAAGTATATTGATTGTCGCAAGTATTAGCGGTGCAAGTCTCAGGTTAAGACCAAATACACCTACCCTGATTTCGGACTTCCATAGACACATAGTCATACTACCAATGGAATTCCGAGGGGGTCTATCCAGAGCGAAGCTGTTTCCCGTACCATCGATAAAACACAACCTCCTATTACACTTGCATGAGTATCCTATACCCAAATATATGAGAACTATACCGTTGTGTCCTCACAACGCGCACAAGTGTAATACTAGTCTTTTACATATTTATCGATGTCCAATCTTGATAATACTCTGACTATGGATATTTAATGATTTATCCTTCGTGGACTGATACTGGCTCAAATTATTCTCCGTCCAGGAATAAATCATAAGGACCTCCTATCATTTATACATCTAGGTGATCTAATCACAAATGATAAGAGTGCCATCTCCTTTGTCACATAGTTAATTTGTACAACAACACCATGAACTGTACAAATAGTGACGATATGGGTCATAATTATCCAACATTGACCTTTATAGTATGATAGTGAGAAACGTTATACTCAGCAATCTATTATAGATTATGAGGAAACTTGTCTCTAGTTGCACTAATTTAAAAATTAAAAATTTGTTAGTTAATGTTGATATTAAACTGTGTATTTTAGCTAGGAATGCAAAGTGGTATTTTTGAATGGTTTTTTCGGATAAGAGATCCGTTGTAATTTCTTTGTTTGAAGAGTTCATTCTGGAATAGCCCTAGAGTTTGTATTATGCTAAGATCGCAGTTTGGTATACTAGCTTATAGTGCCTATTGTAGACTCAGAGGAGCTTTTTGGAACTATGTGTTCTCTAATTTTGATATCAATCAGATTGTCTAATTTTATAAAAGCATACAGAATACATATTTGTTAGTAGGGTCAGTGAGAGCGTACAAATTTCTTGCTAGTGTTATATATCCTAAAGATATTATTATTATTATAGTAATAATGAGATGTTTTTGAGGTAAAAGGTTTACCCAAGTATTTTTTCTCCGTGAAAGCAGTGGGAGTAGTCTTTGTTATATTCGATAGAAAATTTTATATATGATATAAAATTAAGAGACTTGTGAGATACTCCTATTAGTCGTGCATTCGATATGATCTAATAAAGGACACAGCAAGACTATCTGTGTGACAATTAGCATAACTGTTTGACAGTTAGTGTGTCTCATATATATAGTATTCATCTTTCATAAATGATGATTCCTTTTTCGAAAGAGAAATTGATTAGAATGTCTAGTTAATCTTATGCATCATAGGATGATGGCATAATGAATATTATATTATTTGCGATTAAAGATATCAATTTAATTGAAATTGTTAAGAGCTATTTTGATACGCTGCAGACCATATGATATGCCTTGAAACATGTTCTTTATTATTTTTGAAATATTAAGAACTAGTTTCTTATTCATGGAAAATATAGTCTGCAACCATTAGGGTCAGATTAGTTTTGAGTCTAATTATGATGTTAGACGGTCTACGTCATAAAGAGTGAGAAAAGATACAGTGGGAGTGTCACAGATGATTCTACTGTGTGAGTGGAATTAGTTGCAACTTATGAAGTATTGACTTATGAAGTTGCATAGTGACCTTATAGATTTTGAGTTTTGATATTATTGTTGTGATTGTGATTGTCTACATAGTATTATAGATTTGATCCTGTATTCCATAATATTACTTATTAATGGTTGCACCTCTTGTTGTTATATACGTATTTGATATAATAATTATTAGATTGAAACTAAATATGATTTAGTGATATGTATATATTAGACAAAGACCCTAGGATTTACAACGTAGTGCACAGTTACAGTGTAGTTTGTAATTTACATTGGATATTTTATCAATTTCGGTCATGAAAACTTCCGAATTCGAAATTATTATGATGTCAAAGTTCTAGATCTTTGAGTCTTCTTTAATCTAGAACTTGAATCGCCTCAATCTGATATCAGAGTAGAAGGTTATGCCAAAATATGAAAATTACGCAAAGCTGAAATTTCCGAAATTGTACTTCATTAGAACGCCATTTCAAGTTTCCAACCTCCAAAATCCAAATGTCAAGTCCATTTTCTACCATTATTTGTCCCACATTTAGTTCTGATTGATTCCATTGAGTCCCGATTTTATTTTATCTGTAAAATAAACTAAAACACATCAAAACGTTCATAAAACTCGAGAAATTATACAAAATATTAAGTAAAAGGGGTGATAAATATTGATATATTTTCCGCTCATCACACCCCCAAACCTAACATTTTGCTAGTCCTTGAGCAAAATCACAAAATAAAATTCAATAAAAAATTAAAATTAAACTAAGCCACTTTCGTAGGGATCACAGTTACATTTAGCGTATGCAACAAACCTTTAAACCCCTAGGTGTCCTTAGTGGACGAGTTGTAGTCTCATGAGTGTTGGACAATTATGACCCATAGCAACACTATTTGTAAAAGACATGGTGTTCTTTGTACAAATTAACAATGTGACAAAAGAAATTGCTCTTTTATCATTTTGTAATTGGATTACTTAGATATATAAATAACAAAGGTCCATATGATCAGTTCCGGATTAATAAGATATGAGACAATATTAATCCACGAAGGATTTGATCATTAAATATCCCTAGTCGTAGTATTATCGAGACAGGACATCGATTATGTGGAATAGGCTAGTATTGCACTTGTGCGCATTATGGAAGCTTAACGACATAGTTCTCATATATTTAAGTATTGGATACTTATGCAAGTGTGATAGGAGGTTCTGTTAACCGATGGTACGGGAATAGCTTCGCTCTGGACAAGACCCCTCAGAATCCCATTGGTAGTATGACTATGTGTCTATGGGAATCCGAATCAGGGTAGGTGTATTTGGTCTTAACCTGAGACTTGCATCGCTAATACTTGCGACAATCAGTACACTTTGGTTTTGGTCATCCGGGGCTTTAACAGGTTCAGTGTACACCTCTTCTGGGTATATTGAGAATCGTAGTGTATTGGGTGTGATGTCAAGATAGAAGTATCACTTCAGTTATATGGAGATGATGATCACGTAGGATACAGAACTGGTACTCTTAAATGCTGCAGCTATCGGGATAGTATGACTAGGTCATGTTTATCCGATTATAGAGACTAGTTGCTAGTGATCTGATAGATGCTTCATACGGGGCAGACATAATTCCAGCCCCAGGCCTAGCATGTGACATCTGATACTGGATCGTAATACGCAATACATAGCATATTATGCCTGATAAAGATTACATATTCTTCGTTGAATATTTCTGGAGAATTGGGTAGGCAGGGTGTTTTGCTAGAAGCCAACCACGTCTTGTAAATCGGTAAGAATGTGGTACGGGGTACGCACGTGTTCAGATAGTCCGACAACCTGATTTACTGCCAAGATTTCCAGGGATCTCTTGGGTCGCTTCCCAAAGATTCACCGATGATATTTGACTTGAACAGAATTAATCTGGGATTAATTATTAGAGAGAAAATTAATCTGGGATTAATTATGAGAGTGAAAATTAATCTGGGATTAATCAACAGAGAGAAAATTAATATGGTATTAATTGCGTCATTAATTAATCTGGGATTAATTCGTGAAGAATCTAACGCGATAAATTTGGAATTAATCGGTAAAATAAATTTAATAGTTAAATTAGATTTTTCTATTTAATTTATTTATTTGGGCTCAATTATAATATATTGGATATATTAATTGAATTAGATTTCAAAGCAGAATTAAAATTGGATTTTAATTCGGCTGAACGAATTAATTTAGAATTAATTCGCTAGCGACTTTCGTAATAATTTTACTAGGCATTATTATTTAATTAAATAAGATTTAAATATGTCGCGACGAAGATTTCGTTTAATCGGGTTAAAAGAACCCGAGCCCGAAGTGTGTTGAGCAAGCCACTTGAATTTTGAATTTAAAGTGGGGCCCACTAACATACATCACTAGTCACTTTATGGTGATGAAGTAGTTGAGGGCATTAATTGCCATTTTCCCTCCAACACTTTTGCTTTTGCTTTTGGTAAAGCATATACCAAATTTAGAGTTTGACTTTTGACAAGTTGTAATTGTTTTTGGAAAACAAAACACAAAAAAACTTCATCTCTCTCCCATTTTTCTCTCAATGGTCGAAACCTTGTTCTATTGGAGGGAAAATTTTCTTTCAAATCTTGTTCAAGCTAGCACTTAAAGGAGTGAATCTAGGTGATTGGGAAACTCACCCTCAAGTTTAGAACTCAACGAACAAGCTTGGAGCTTCCATTACATTCATAAAGAATTGAATCTCATCCGATCAAAGTAAGTTTTCCCGCAACTTGTCTTTGATTTTTCACACAAAAAATCATCTTAGTGATCTTGTGGCATGTGTAGGATACTAACAATGGTATCAGAGCCATCCTAAGTTTGATTTGAATTCTAGAGCTTATATACTTTAATTTGGGGATTTTGTGTTTGGAGCATGATTTCTTCAATTTGGTTGTTTGGTTGAGCTTTGATGATGATAAATTGGATTTGTGAATCAATGGATTTGAGATAAATTGATTATATTAATTTTCCTTAAAATCCCTCATTGGCCGAATACTACCCGAGGAGTGTTCATGGTGATTTTTGTTAATTAGACCATTGGATATGTTTAAAGCATGAGATAAATTGATTTTTGATTTAATTAGATTGAAATCAAATTGATAGCTATTTTATGCCATATTGTCGTGAACACTAGAAGCATGTATTGTTGGATAATATGACCCATAGCGTCACTATTTGCACAGATCATTGTGTTGTTGTAGCAAATTAACTATGTAATAAGGAAATTGCACTCTCATCATTTGTGATTAGATCACCATAGATATATAAATGAAGAGAGGTCCCTATGATTAGTTCCTGGATTGAGATGATATGAGACAGTATCAGTCCACGAAGGATTAATCATTAAATATCCCTAGCCGTAGTATTATCGAGACTGGACATCGATAATGCGGAATAGGCTAGTATTGCACTTGTGTGCGTTGTGAGGGCACAACGGCATAGTTCTCATATATATAAGTATTGGATACTTATGCAAGTGCGATAGGAGGTCGTGTTCACCGATGGTACGGGAAACAGCTTCGCTCTGGATAGACCCCGCGGAATCCCATTGGTAGTATGTCTGCGTGTCTATGGGAGGCCGCATCAGGGTAGGTGTATATGGTCTTAACCTGAGACTTGCATCGCTAGTACTTGCGACAATCGGTAAACTTTGATTTTGGTGGTTGGGGGACCTAAACTGGTTCTGTGTTCACCTCTTCTGGTTTATCAGGAATCGTAGTGTACTGGGTGTGATGTCAAGATGGAAGTGTCACTTCAGACATATGGAGTTGATGATCGCGCAGGATACAGAACTAGTGCTCTATAAAAGGTTGCAACCGTCGGGACAATATGACTAGGTCAGGATTGCCCGATTCACAGAGACTAGTTGCTTGATGTCCGATATATGTTTCGTACGGGGCAGACACATTTCCAGCCCCAGGCCTAACATGTGATCGTCCGATACTGGATCGATATACGCAATACAATACAATTGTATACTACGCTTGATACAGATCTTAATATTCTTAAAAGGATATGACCGGAGAATTGGGTAGACTTCGTGTTTTGCTAGAAACGAACATGTCTCGTAAATCGGTTAGAACGTAGTACTTGGTACGTACGTGATTCGGATACTCCGGCGACCGTATTTACTGCCAACTAATCCGGGGATCTCATGGGTCGCTTCCCGATAATCCACCGATGACGCACAACTTGCACTCTTGAATAATCTGGGATTATATAGAAGAGAGAGAAAATTAATCTAGGATTAATTACGGAGATATTTATTTAGGATAAAATATCGTCTAGAGAGAGATAACGATTAATTTGGAATTAATCGATTAAATTAATATATTCGATATATTAAACGAAATTAGATTTCGACGCGGAATTAAAATTAGATTTTAATTCGGGCGAACGAATTAATTTAGAATTAATTCGTTAGCGATCTGAATAGTAATTCGCTAGGCGAAATTAATTATTCTCGTCGCGACGAAAATGCGTTAATTCGGAATTAGCGAAACCGAGCCCGAAAGTGTTTGCGGACACATTCGTATTTTGAAACGAGTGGTATCCGCAAATCACATCGCGATATCTCATCACTTGACACGAATAGATGATGGATGTATCTAGTCACCTTTATGGGATGATACATTGTCTCTATTCTCAATTTGTGATGATGATGAATTTTTGGAGGGAAATGCTTTTCACGGTTTTTGAAGAGTTTTTATCTAAAAAATTTCATTTTTTTGGTTAATGATATACATCATTGCTTCTCTCTTTCTTACTTACGTTTTTTGGTAAAACAAAAACAAAAAGTGTGAAGACACATTTTTCCTCTCTTCTCCTCACGCATAACAGTCTGTTTTCTTCACTGGTTTGGAACCAGAAATGGCGTGAACAAAGGGAAGCCAAGAGTGGTTTTTTCATGGTGAGAAATCAAGTGCTAGCACACTTACAAATCTTGCGAAGGTGGTAGGGAGGTTCGACCATGAGACGGGATCCATCCGACGAATCTAGAAGCTCATTTTCGCAGCTCAAAACAAAAGATGGAGGACAGTGGACTGCTGCAGTTCATGCACCAAAACAGTGAGCATATTGGCTTCAATCGTCTTCAAATCGACTCAACCGATCGATGTAAGTATTCCGCTATCTTCGTCGATGTATTTACACATTATTTTCATTGCTTGTTTGATCTTGGGACTTTAATAAAAACCATCATGTATAGATTGATTTTGCTTCAATTTGTGTTGGACATAAATTGGATGATAAAACATGATTAATTAGTTTAATTGATGTTTTGGAAATATTAGTTTAATTAATTAATTATAACAATTACACTTTAATTATAATTAATGTGATATTTGGAATGTTATATTAATTAAAATTAGTCTTTAAAATTGGATTGGGCTAATTTTATTGTATTTGGGCTTAATGGGCTTGGTTGGGCCAAGTTTGATTTTGGGCAATTGGATTGGATCCAAATTGGGCCCAAAACCATTTCCATAAAGTTCAAATATAACTTTTCGGCCTTTTAATATTTAATTGGGCCTAATGGGCCAAAAGTGATTTTATGGCAAATGGTGATTCCTAATTGGGCCTTGGCATCTTGGGTTTGATCCATAATGGCCAAAGCCCATGCCTAAGAATTAACTAAAAGCTCATTGGACTTTAATTAAAATGTATTGGATACTAATTGGGCCTTTGAGACCCATTTAGATTAGATTTAGAATCTAAGTCTAAAAGGCACTAAAATAAGTGTAATTATTTAGTTTGAAATTAAATTCGAATTAGTATTGGATACAAATTAAATTGGATTTAAAATTGTAGTTCGATATAATTCAAGAATACGTACTTTAAGTATTTATTCTTAAACGAGTTGGACTCGCGCAAATCAAATCGTTGTTTGAACACTGTATGGTCATTAATTCAAAGATTAATTAATTGGATTAGATTGATTGAATAACAAGCTTTGTGTGAATACTTGGATGTATTGTATGAATAATGTATATCATATGGATATTAGAAGGGTGAGGGCAATTTTGGAAATTATTGTAATAAATTTAGAATTTATTAAATTGGACCTTCGTGTCCAGCCTATTATCACTATTATCTTTGTATTTCTATTCTCACCAATTCTCCTCAATGCAAATGAGGTTTCTTTGATGTATTATGTAATTGGGTAGAAGTATGAATATTGCTAGTGGGAGAGAGGAAATGGAGAGATTCGTTCTAGGAACAAATTTGTTATATATCCATCCGCATATCATTATTAATTTATTTTGTGCCTTATTATGCTTTTAGAATGCATGCTTAAGGCTGTATGATGAGACCTAATCAAAGATAATAAATTGGTTGCCAATTACGCGAAAAACCATCATCAAATATTAAGTGTTTTTCCTTCCATTGAGTGGTTCTCTCTCAACATCCAAGATTGGCATTGGTTTGTTGGCCAAAGTTATGATCAATGTCCATCGCGGATGTGTTTGAACCACGAAAGCTTTTGACAAGAGTCCAACCACACCAGAGACATTATAGGATGTAGCTAACAACTTGGAGAAACCCATGCAGTTGCCAACAGGTACAATCACACGCCAAAGAGCAAAGAATATCAGAGAGGCATTTGGGGGACTAGCTCAGAGCTATGTGACCAGTTGCAGCAACCAAGTCAAGTGCACACCAGAGACACATATGGGCATAACCAGAGAGGTCCCCAAGCTATTTCATTTGACCCATATCAGTTCAGACTGAAGCATAGCAGAGCAGCTTCAGCACCAACACCATTTTGACCCGATTTCACCCATTTTGGGACTATGTTGAATTCGGCCAAATAGGGGCATTTTTGTCATTTTGGTATCATGAGCTTAAGGTTTTGAGGTCTGATTTCCTATCCTTTGTGTTGTTTAATCTTGTAATCATCTTTGTTTTGTTGTTGTAGTTGATTTCGGCCATTAAGGAATTTGTCCTCAAGTTTCGGCCATTGGTGTTCTTGTGTGTTCTTTGTTGTTTCTTGCTGATTCTTGTTGATTTGTGATCAAAATAACTTGAATAACATCCTGCCCCTGAGTGTTTTTGATTGATCATGAGTATTTCCTTGAGTTAATCTTTGGCTACTTAGGTCAAAATTAGGGCTTGTGTTTTCTTTGCTTGAATCAAGTGTTTAGTTGTTAATTCTATGTTACTAGGACGTGTTTAACATTATTATTAAGTTATTAGTTTCAAAAAAAAAAATGCATCAGGTCAGATTCGGCCAAAGAATAACCATCACCACCCTTGCTTTGTTCTTGCCATATGCATGTCACTTAGCTTGTTTTCATTAGGTATTGTTCATATCTACTTTGAGAAAATCAGATTGCACTTTATTACTCCTAGCATTTGCTTGAACTAGCTTGTTTGCAATCTTTGTGAAGTTGTTGCAATCTTGTGAAGTGTGAGGAAAACAAGTGTTTTTTAGTGTTGTGGTGAGGCATTTGAGTGAATGAGTGTTGAAACAAAATGAATTGCTTATGGATTGATGAGGCCGTCACTTACTCTTGAAGTTTACTTATGCTTATGTGTTAACTTTGTGAGACAAGTCTGGTTGATTTGTTACACATATTGACGTGAGTAAGATGCTTGATGTGCTTATGTTGAAGCATGAATTAACAAGTGTGCTTGCTGATTTGCGTGAGCCATCATTAGATTGACATTGGATTTGTGTTGAAATCATTAGCATGACATTGAAAATGGAAGCACTCATGAGCTTGACATGGAAATTTGAGTAGCCATCATTGCATTTGAGAGGTGCTTGAAGGGCAAGCTGTTGCATCACCAAGTTAGTTGGAAAAAGTGTTTAGTTGGTTTGTAACTTACCATTGCCGAATTGACATGCTTACTTGACCTACTTGTAAGCTACTTACGTAAGCAGCTGAGTCACCTACTTGTTTTGAAAAAAAAAGAGAAAAAAAAAAGAAAGAGAATTGGTCGCATTGTGCTTAGTTGATTAGACCATTTGCAAGTTGATTGGATTGCTTTACATGAGTTACATTGATATTTGATTTAGTTTGTATTGGTTTGAGGTTGAAAAACTATATTTGTGTTATAGCCGAATTGAAATCCTTTGTGCTTCATTGTGTTTTATTGGAGTGTAAACACTTGTGAGTGTGTGTGAGAAGAAAACAAAGGTGAGCTCAAACACTATAGCGAGTGACCACAAGATTGCTTCAGTGAAACATTGATTGCTTGCTTGCTTATTTATTTCATTTAGCTAACTCGTCATTCTTTCTTATTCTGAGCACTCCAGCTATAGGTTTCTTTCGATTGAGTCTCTGTGATTACTTAT
Source organism: Zanthoxylum bungeanum (assembly GCA_019454045.1). Taxonomy (NCBI): domain Eukaryota; kingdom Viridiplantae; phylum Streptophyta; class Magnoliopsida; order Sapindales; family Rutaceae; genus Zanthoxylum; species Zanthoxylum bungeanum. The sequence goes on along the minus strand of SKCR01050115.1, from coordinate 14,696 downwards.
CTTATTTGCTTTATTCCACATGCACTATATACATTATTAGTTCTTTTTGTTTCTGCTAGCTTGTGGACTACACCTTAGTTGACCATTATGGGAATTGAGTTGATTTGTAATTGAATTGAGGAAGAACTCAAGAGTGGTAAAAGGCAGTGATTGTGACAGTATCAGGTAAAAGCCAATAGAGTGCAAACACGAGTGGAGTGATATCATTCGATTGTGAGGATTTACATATTTGTTTTTCTTTTTATTATTTATAATCTGTTTGTTTAGTGTTGAGATGGCAGGTCCAAGTTTAACTATTGATGATAAGATCGAGGTTTTGGATACTTTGAAAAGTGATATCCAAGATAATATGAGTGATTATAGAAGATCTTATGAGAAATGGAAAAAGACTTGGAAGGTAACTAAATATGCAATGAATGAAGAGAGTACGCAACAACAAAAAGCTATTGAAGTTATGTGTAATGAAGTGAGAAGCACTTGTGATGTTGAGTGTATAGCGAATGAAAACACTTGTGAGGCCTTGAATGTTGTGAATTGTGTTATAAGTGACATGGTGAGTGAAAATGCTTGTGAGACCATGATCACTGAGGGAGTAAATGTTGGAAAATTATGACCTATAGCATCACTATTTATACAGAACATGGTGGTGTTGTACAAATTAACTATGTGACAAAGGAAATTGCTCTTCTATCATTTTTAATTGGATTACCGGGATATATAAATGATAAAAGTCCATATGATTAGTTCCAGATTGATAAGATATGAGACAGTATCAATCCATGAAGGTTTAATCATTAAAACATCCATAGTCGGAGTATTATCGAGATTGGACATCGATAATGCGAAATAGACTAGTATTGCACTTGTGCGTGTTATGGGAGCATAACGGCATAGTTCTCATATAATTGGGTATTTGATACTCATGCAAGTGTAATAGGAGGTTGTGTTTACCGATGGTACGGAAACAACTTCGCTCTAGATAGACCCCTCGGAATTCCATTGGTAGTATGACTATGTGTCTATGGAGGTCCGAATCACGGTAGGTGTATTTGGTCTTAACCTGAGACTTGCACCGCTAATACTTGCGGCAATCAATATACTTTGGTTGGTCGTCCAGGGCTTTAACCGGTTCTGTGTACGCCTCTTCGGGTATATTGAGAATCGTAGTGTATTGGTGTAGGAAGTTCAATCAAGGTCCCAAGGATCATAAATCATGCATAAAAAACCGCATATGAACACATCAAAGGAGGTGCGGAATATACTCACATTGATTTCGGTTTTGATGAATGAAGAACAAGGTGCGATTTTAAGCTCCCTCCAAGTCGGCAATGGCTTCTGGAACTGCAGTGGACGCACGGTTTGGGCTGTGAAAGTCTCCTCCATTTTCGGCCATGCAAGACTCCATTGAAGCTCCAAGCTTCAAGCTTTCCAAGATCATGAAGACACTTCCCTATCACCTATGTATTACTCAAGGTGTGCTAGCACTTTTATCTTGCAACAAGATTCTTTTTTCTCCCTTTTGATCGGCAGAAAACCAGAAAAAAAGGATGAAGAACGGTCCAAGACCGAGAGGAAGAGGGAAGGTTTTTGGCTCCTTTTTTTCTTAAAACCGTGAAGACAAAAGAAAAGTGAGAGAGGGTCACGTGAATGTGGTCTCAAAATTAAGCCAAAAACATTAACAACAAAAACCAATGTAAGTCACGTGAATGGTACAAAAATTTGCCAAAAACCGTGAACAATAATTGGTCCAAGAGAGAGAGAATGATTTTTATATACATATATTCTTTATTCCATTTACCAAGTAAATGAATAAAAATATATATACACAACAATTAATTCAAAAGTCAAAAGGTACAAGTCCTATCAACTTTCAAACAATCACCTTCTTTATTCACATCATGTCACTTTAATAAAGTGACATATTGTCAAGTCACATCACTCAAAGTGACAATTGATTTGACGATTGACGCGACTAGCGATTTGACGCTTGATGTGACTCGCGTGCCGCGCTCGAATTCGAAATGCGAATGCGCTCGCAATCACTCTCGGGCTCGGGTTCGCTAATTCCAAATTAACGAATTTTCCGTCGCGTCGCAATTAAGTGATTACGCCTAGCGAATTCACTATTCACGTCGCTAACGAATTAATTCTAAATTAATTCGTTCGCCCGAATTAAAATCTAATTTTAATTCCGCGTCGAAATCCAATTTCGATTAATATATCGAATATATTAATTTTATCGATTAATTCCAAATTAATCGTTCTCTCTCTTTAATTAATATTTTATCCCAGATAAAATATCTCCGCAATTAATCCTAGATTAATTCTCTCTCATCGAATTAATCCCAGATTAATTCTATCTCTCTCTTCTAATTAATCCCAGATTAATCAAAGTGCGAGTTATACATCATCGGTGAATCTTCAGGAAGCGACCCATGAGATCTCCGGATATGTTGGCAGTAAATACGATCGTCGGACTGTCCGAACACGTAAGTACCTCGTACTACGTTTATATCGATTTACAAGACAAGGTTGGCTTCTAGCAAAGCGCCATGCCTACCCAATTCTCCAGAAATATTCTTACAGGAATATATAGATCTGTATCAAGCGTAGTATACCGTAGTATTGTGTATATTGGCCCAGTATCGGATAATCACGTGCTAGGGCTGGGGCTGGATAAGTGTCTGCCCCGTCCGAAGCACATGTCGGATGTCTGGTAACATAGTCTCTATAATCGGATATACATGACCTGGTCACAATATCCCGATTGGTTGCGCAACACTCAAGAGCACTAGTACCGTATCCTGCGTGACATCAACTCCATATGACTGAAGTGATACTTCCGTCTTGACATCACACCCAATACACTACGACTCTCTGATAAACCCAGAAATGGTGTACACAGAACCGGTTTAAAGTCCCCTACCACCAAGACCAAAGTCTATCGATTATCGTAAGTATTAGCGATGTAAGTCTCAGGTTAAGACCATACACACCTACCTTGATTTCGGCCTCCCATAGACACATAGTCATAATACCAATGGGATTCCGAGGGGTCTATCCAGAGCGAAGCTGTTTCCCGTACCATCGGTGAAACACGACCTCCTATCGCACTTGCATAAGTATCCAACACTTATATATATGAGAACTATGCCGTTGTGCCCTCACAAACGCGCACAAGTGCAATACTAGCCTATTCCGCATTATCGATGTCCAGTCTCGATAATACTACGGCTAGGGATATTTAATGATTAAACCTTCGGGGACTGATACTGTCTCATATCATTCTCAGTCCAGGTACTAATCATAGGGACCTCTCTTCATTTATATATCTATGGTGATCTAATCACAAATGATGAGAGTGCAATTTCCTTGTCACATAGTTAATTTGCTACAACAACACAATGATCTGTGCAAATAGTGACGCTATGGGTCATTTTGTCCAACAATCTCCCACTTGGCACATAGCCAGTCACTCAAGTGTCCCACACCTGAACTATGTACGGTTCGCTCAAATTGCTGAGGAAAGGTTTTCGTCAGCGGATTTGCTTAATTATCGTCTGACGCGATTTACACGATCATCACATCGCCACGATGTATGATCCGAACGAATCAGATGATATAGAAGTATATATCTGGATCGTCGATGAGACCTTTAATTCTTTAGCCTGTGCTGACGCCTAGCTCAGCTGCTAACAGAACTATATCTAATCTAATTAGATTTATTATCGATCCAAATGGCTTCTATTGCTGCCTCAGCTGCAGCAATAATCCGCATTTGTTGTTAATTCGGCAACAGTTATCTTGCTAGGAAGATTTCCAGCTCACTGTCCCAGTGTTCAAACTTTATAGTACCGCAGTATTTACCGGTTGGAAACTTGCAGCAGTGATCCCAGTCACTTCAAGTTCTCCATCTCCATAGTTTAAGATAGCAACATCTTTAGTTCTCTCAGATACTAACAGATGTTCTTAATCTTCAATCCAGTGACTATCACTTGGATTGACCCGATTGTGACTCCATATGCTCGAAGCGTATGAGACACCAATACAAGTACATTTTAAATGTACAATTTCCAGAGAGTGTTAACAACTCCAAATCTATCCCAGTAGATCTTTATTCCTTGAATAAAGGTTGTTACTCCCAGAATTCTACGGAGAATTTTATGAAAGCCAAGCTTTCACAATTGCTTTATGGGAATTTCACTGTCAGTGCGCCCTCCCACTAACCTCCTTATATACACAAGAATTATTTCGTTTTGAGTTAAATCATAAACCATTATGATTATTTCAAAACGTCAGTTCCAAGAACCTTATGCTTGCTTCAATCCAAACATGGATTGAATAATCCGCAAACCTTGTTTGTCGGTTATACAAAATCGTCAGAATGTTGTAAACATTCTCCAAAAGGTTTCCTTTTCAGGAAAGCGATTTTGATTTATAACTGACATATTTCATAAATGAAATATACAGTTATCAACAAGCATCTTCAAAATGGATTTACCATGGCAACAGGTAAAAGGTTGAACCGTTATTAACACAATGTTGATAACGATACCTTTCCGTCAAAAGCCTAGCTTTGTACGTTGGTATGTTGCCATCCATGTATGTCTTCCTTGAAGACGTATAATGTACCAATAGGCACAATGCTTTGTGGTACAACAACTAGTATCCAAAATAGTTGTTAAACATGGAATCCATTTTGGACTCATGGCACTTTGCCATAATAGGGAGTCGATACCTCGTATCACTTCCTCAAAACGTAGTCGGTGGATATACCTTCATAAGATTGACATCTTAATGAGGTTAGATCAGAAACCCATACCCTAGGTTGTTTTCTGACTCTATCTGATCTACCCGATTTCTTGTGTATTTGAAGATTAATGGTACAGATTCATCATAGATGAATTGTTTGTGTTCCATTAAGGACTTCGTGCTTTGAATAGTATTACTCCGATTTTCATCGAGTATCACTATCCTCCCACTGACCACTGCATATCGGTATTCCTCTCAGGAAAACCGCATGGTGAGCAACAATCACATTGTTCTCATGTGGGATTTATAAGTACTATACTTATGGTTTCCCTTAGGATAACCTATATTGGCACTAATCCAATTTGGGTTCTTAGTTTGGTATCATCCAAACTTTATGCCTGGCATACCCAAATTATCAGGAATGAGAAACCTCGTTTCTTTCCTGTTCATATCCTATATGATATCTGTCAAACAGATTACATGGAACCTTATTCTAAATAAGTTTTGCACTGTTAATACATATCCTGTTGAAGGAAACAGTAGCTCAGAGCGACTCGCGAAAAACCTAATCATGTCCAACAAAACTTGGTTTTTAGTTCTGACACACTATCAATTGACGTGTCTCGGGAGGAGTCCTCATATGAAAGACTACCGTACTCTTTCATGTACGTATGAAACTTACTGCTTAAGTATTTACCAATACGGTCTTACCGTAGCGGCATAATACTACAGCCGATCTGTTTGTATACTTCGTGTCGAAACTCAAAGTTTTGTATTTGTGTTCTTCAAAAGAAACACATAACCATAACGTGATGCCACATCCGTTAAGGTCACGAAATATTCATGTTCACATCTAGCCTAGCTAGATATGGGCCCACTACTTCACCATGAATAGGGCTAACAGATCGGTGGCCTTACACTATTACCAAGTAAATAGTATTTTAGTACTTTACCTAATAAACTAGATTCGCAGACCTTATTTGAATAGTCAAATCAGTCCTAGTATCCACTCTTCAAAAGTGTGGATATACGAGTCTAATTAATTGTGTCCTAGACAACAATGCCACAAATAAGTCTCTATTGATCAAATCAATATGAGCTATTTATTTGTCATTTTATATGTTTGAGATTTTATTTATTTCAAAATATAAATTCTGTTATTCACATCTAATGTGTTTATCTCGGTATCATATATATTTTATGTACCACACTAAGTATTTAAAATCTAATTTCAATACTAGTAGTGATCATAACTTAGACAAATATATTTAAAGTTAGAGCCTCGCCCTTTCTTTAATTCCTTCGTGTCTTCCATATCCAAATGGTAGTCCCTTTGGATATGTCAATTATCCTTTTCAATATTTAGGAACCTTAGGCCAAGCTTGGGTGGTTTTTAGAATATTGAAAGGAACGTGCACCTCGTGCTACATGCCCAATTGCAAACTTTGACTTTTCTCCACTAGAATAGTCAATTAATTCTCCAAGAATTATTAATTGCAATTTTAATACTTTTAAATCTAAAGATAGATTTATTATAAGTATATTAATTAAGCATTAAAGTCATCATCACATAAATCTTCCAAAGATTTTATGCTCTACTATTTGCTTAATTTTGGGCGTACGTATAATAAGTTATTTTATCAAATAAAGTAACCTATTATTTATTCCCAATTTGAAAATTAAATCATTTAAAATATTTTAATCCCAGATTATATTTTAAATATCCAACTTTTCAATTTCTTATCTTGATTACAATAGTCCAACTATTTAATCAACGATTAGTGGTACTATATATATTATAATGATTATAATAGTCCAACTATATAATCAAATATAATCCAAATTAATTAACCTCAATTACATTGATTACTATAATCCAATTATAAAATCAACTGTAAACTGAAATTAATTAATTCAAATATATTGATTAATATAATCCAATTATATATAATCAAATATAATACAGTCCAACTGTTTATTAAAACAACAATTTAAATATTAGTCCAACTAACATTTAATATTACGACGAAATAATTTAAATGAGCGTGTTTAGCGAGTAATTGAACGAATGTTGCAAATTCAATACTTGCCTCCCACTATTTTTCGTCGAGCCTCTAACCCTCTGTGGAGTACTCGGGAAACCGTGTTTCCTAGTGGGCTAGGATCCTATTAAATAACACACAACCCTGACTTTGGCCAATAAAAAGCTGTATGCTATTTAACTAGGTAGATCTCACAGATCAATTGGATCTCATCCAATTCCTAGATCCGGTTAGGTGGACATCCAAGTCCGAAACATATGTATAATGTCAATGTATCCAATACATTTTCCTAACCCTATCCTCTGAATCACTAGGCCTTGGCTTTGGCCAAAAACAAACCTAATGATTCCAGTTAAGCAGGACCCATTGACGAGGAAAGTTCGTAATCAATGTCATGGACAAAAAGTGATCTGACTTTGGTCAATAAAAATCACGATTTGGACAAGACACCGATATGCAACAAAACTCTCATGATTCAAGTACATCCTGATTGACAAAGGTCTTGACTTTGGTCAATAAAAACCAATGCCAACTTCGGATCTTGAACAAGAATCATTCAATGGAAGGATATTTGCTTAATATAAAACGAGGGTTTTTCGCGTGCAAATTGGCTACCAATTTAATTATCTTTGTTAGGTCTCATCATCATACACCCTTAAACATGCATTCTAAATACATAATAAAGCGAGTATGAAATAAAATAATAATGATATGCGGATGGATATTTTACATTGATCCTAGATCAAATCTCTCACTTTCTCTCTCCCGCTAGCACTTGTATTACTTCTACCCGTTACACTACACTTCTAAAGAAACCTCTTTTACATGGAGGGAATAGGTGAGAAGAGAATACAAAGAAATAGAGATAAGGCTGGACACGCAGGTCCAATTTAATAAATCAAATTTATTACAATTTCCAAAATCGCCCAACCCGACTAATATCCATCCGATATACATTATTCAAACATCACAACCATGTATTCATACAAGCATGTTATCAATCAATCAATCAAATTAATTAATCTTGATTATTAGTGATCATCCAATGTTCAAACAAAGATTTGATTTTGTTCGAGTCAAACTCGTTTGCGAACACGTACTCAAAGTACGAATTTCTGAATTAAATTAAATTACATAATTAAATCCAATTTAATACGTATTTAATTCTAATTCATTATTTAATTCCAAATTAAATATTACACTTTTATTAACGAACCTTTACGACTTAAATTCCAAATTTAATCGCAACGGGTCTCAAAGCCCGATTAACATCTAATGTTTTATTTAATTAAAGTCCAATGGGCTTTTAATTAATTTCTATAGGCGTGGACTTTTGGTCAACTCGGGTCAAACCGAACAACCAAAATCCAATCCGGGAGTTACCCCATAAGCCTTTAAATTAATTTTGGCCCATTAGGCCCAATTAAATAATTAAGGTCCATTAAGTCATAATTGGACCTTTTGGATTCGGTTTTGGGCCTAATTGGATCCAACCAATTTTGCCTAAACCCAACTTTGTTACAACAAAGCCCAAAAGCCCAATTACAACCTAACAAGCCCAATTCCCAAAATCAAGCCCAAATTAATTAACTTATAAAATTCCAAATTTCACAATTAATTAACCTAAGTGTAATACACAATCAATTACCCAATTAACATTTCTAAATATCAATTAGCCTAATTAATCATGCACTTTAACAACCAAATAGTGTCCAACACAATTCAATTAAAATCAAACCCAATTAACATGCTTTCAAGTCTCGGCAATTAGGGGTTTTCAATTCGATTCGGTTTCAATCCAATTGAGTCCACAATCTTAATTTCCCAAATCAATTCAATTCATCCAATGAATTAAAACAACAAAATCACAAAGAATTTCATGTTCATAAAGATTCGGCCAAGCCACTTTAAAAGGGAAAAAATGTTCTAAATCAAAATTCAATCAAATTGAACTTCAAAACAACATTCACCAATTGTTTTAAGTCATCCAATGATCAAACAAAACAAAATTACCAAGACATTAGGTTCTTCCAATTTTCGGCCAAGCATCCAATTGGGGAAAATTGAATCCAATCAATTTCATGAAATTGATCACACACAATCTCAATTAAACATGTTCTAAGCATACTTAAACATCCAATTCAATTAAAACATGCTTAAACACATTTTACCCAATTTCAAGTTTCATTTCAACCTAAAGAATTGGGGAAAATTGATCTAATCCAATTTTCTTGAAATTGATCATGCACAACTTCAATTCAACCTCATTCAAGCATAATGCATCAAACAATTCAACCAAATCATGCCTAAATCGAGTTTACCCAAATTAAAGTTTTGACAAAAATAAGCAAATTGGGGAAAATCAATCCAATCAATTTTTTATCAAATTGATTACATACAACTCAAATTCAATCATATATAATCATCCTCAAACAATCAATTAGACAGAATCAAGCTAAAATCAAAAAGCCCCAAATTTGCTCAAGAACCCTAATTCGGTTTTCATGCATCAAAGGCTCAAGATACCATTGTAGGAGTTCAATCAAGGTCCCAAGGATCAATAAATCATGCATAAAAAACCGCATATGAACACATCAAAGGAGGTGCGGAATATACTCACATTGAATTTCGGTTTTGATGAATGAAGAACAAGGTGCGATTTTAAGCTCCCTCCAAGCTCGGCAATGGCTCTTGGAACTGCATGTGACGCACGGTTTGGGCTGTGAAGTCTCCTCCATTTTCGGCCAATGCAAGACTCCATTGAAGCTCCAAGCTTCAAGCTTTCCAGCTCATGAAGACACTTCCCTATCACCTATGTATTACTCCAGGTGTGCTAGCACTTTTATCTTGCAACAGATTACTTCTTTTCCCCTTTTGATCGGCAGAAAACCAGAAAAAAAGGTGAAGAACGGTCCAAGACGGAGAGAGAAGAGGGAAGGTTCTTGGCTCCTTTTTTTCTTAAAACCGTGAAGACCAAAAGAAAAGTGAGAGAGGGTCACGTGAATGTGGTCTCAAAATTAGGCCAAAAACATTAACAACAAAAACCAATGTAAGTCACCGTGAATGTACAAAAATTGCAAAAAAAACGTGAACAATAATTGGTCCAAGAGAGAGAGAATGATTTTTATATACATATATTCTTTATTCCATTTACCAAGTAAATGAATTAAATATATATACACAACCATTAATCAAAAGTCAAAAGGACAAGTCCTATCAACTTTCAAACAATCACCTTTCTTTATTCACATCATGTCACTTTAATAAAGTGACATATTGTCAAGTCACATCACTCAAAGTGACAATTGATTTGACGATTGACGCGACTAGCGATTTGACGCTTGATGTGACTCGCGTGCCGCGCTCGAATTCGAAATGCGAATGCGCTCGCAATCACTCTCGGCTCGGGTTCGCTAATTCCAAATTAACGAATTTTCCGTCGCGTCGCAATTAAGTGATTACGCCTAGCGAATTCACTATTCACGTCGCTAACGAATTAATTCTAAATTAATTCGTTCGCCCGAATTAAAATCTAATTTTAATTCCGCGTCGAAATCCAATTTCGATTAATATATCGAATATATTAATTTTATCGATTAATTCCAAATTAATCGTTCTCTCTCTTTATTAATATTTTATCCCAGATAAAAATTCCGCCCAATTAATCCCAGATTAATTTTCTCTCCTCATCGAATTAATCCCAGATTATTCTATCTCTCTCTTCTAATTAATCCCAGATTAATCAAAGTGCGAGTTATACGTCATCGGTGAATCTTCAGGAAGCGACCCATGAGATCTCCGGATATGTTGGCAGTAAATACGATCGTCGGACTGTCCGAACACGTAAGTACCTCGTACTACGTTTATATCGATTTACAAGACAAGGTTGGCTTCTAGCAAAGCGCCATGCCTACCCAATTCTCCAGAAATATTCTTACAGGAATATATAGATCTGTATCAAGCGTAGTATACCGTGTATTGTGTATATTGGCCCAGTATCGGATAATCACGTGCTAGGGCTGGGGCTGGATAAGTGTCTGCCCCGTCCGAAGCACATGTCGGATGTCTGGTAACATAGTCTCTATAATCGGATATACATGACCTGGTCACAATATCCCGATTGGTTGCGCAACACTCAAGAGCACTAGTACCGTATCCTGCGTGACATCAACTCCAATATGACTGAAGTGATACTTCCGTCTTGACATCACACCCAATACACTACGACTCTCTGATAAACCCAGAAATGGTGTACACAGAACCCGTTTAAAGTCCCCTACCACCAAGACCAAAGTCTATCGATTATCGTAAGTATTAGCGATGTAAGTCTCAGGTTAAGACCATACACACCTACCTTGATTTCGGCCTCCCATAGACACATAGTCATAATACCAATGGGATTCCGAGGGGTCTATCCAGAGCGAAGCTGTTTCCCGTACCATCGGTGAAACACGACCTCCTATCGCACTTGCATAAGTATCCAATACTTATATATATGAGAACTATGCCGTTGTGCCCTCACAAACGCGCACAAGTGCAATACTAGCCTATTCCGCATTATCGATGTCCAGTCTCGATAATACTACGGCTAGGGATATTTAATGATTAAACCTTCGGGGACTGATACTGTCTCATATCATTCTCAGTCCAGGTACTAATCATAGGGACCTCTCTTCATTTATATATCTATGGTGATCTAATCACAAATGATGAGAGTGCAATTTCCTTGTCACATAGTTAATTTGCTACAACAACACAATGATCTGTGCAAATAGTGACGCTATGGGTCATTTTGTCCAACAATTGGGTGTGATGTAAAGATGGAAGTATCACTCCATTCATAGTGGAGATGATGGTCACGTAGGATACATAACTGGTGCTCTTATATGCTGCAGCTATCGGGATAATATGACTAGGTCATGCTTATTATATTATAGAGACTAGTTACCAGAGATCCGACATGTGCTTCGTACGGGGCAGACACAATTCCAGCCCAAGGCCTAGCACGTGGCATCTAATACTGGATCGTAATACGCAATACTCGTATACTACGCCTGATATAGATTACATATTCTTTAAGAATATTTCTGGAGAATAGGTACGCACGGTGCTTTGCTGAGAGCCAACATGTCTTGAAATCGGTTTAAAAACGTAGTACTAGGTACGTACGTGTTCGGATAATCCGACGACCGAATTTAGTAAAACATATCCGGGGATCTCATGTGTCGCTTACCGAAGATTCACTGATGGCGTATGACTCGCACATTATTAATCTGGGATTAATTAATAGAGAGAGAGAAACTTAATCTAGGATTAATTACAGAGATTTTTATCTGAGATAAAATATTATTTAAAGGGAGAGAACGATTAATTTGGAATTAATCGATAAATAATATATTCGATATATTATAGGAAATTAGATTTCGACGCGGAATTAAAATTATATTTTAATTCGGGCGAACGAGTTAATTTAGAATTAATTCGTTAGTGACGTGAATAGTAATTTTGCTAGGCATAATTATTTAATTAAATTTGATTTAATTACGCCGCAACAGAAAATTTTCCTAATTCAGAATTAGCAAACCCAAGCCTGGCAGTGTTTGCGGGCCCACTCGCATTTCGAATCAAGTGGGGCCCACAAGTCACATCACGCGTCACATCATTAGTCATTCTTGTGATGTTAGTCACATCACTTTGAGTGATGTGATGGTTGTCACTTGTGATTGATGGTGGTGGTTGGAAGGCTTAAATGCCCTGTACCTTTTTTGACTTTGGTTTTTGGTATTAGATTTTTGAAATCTAAAAATACTAAAAACAACAACACCATCTTCTCTCCTATCTCCCTCACCATTCGGCCAAGGGCCAAAATTCTCTCAATGCCGAGAGTCACAAGGAGCAAAGGAAGGATTTGTGGCAAATTTTTCCAAGTGCTAGCACACTAAAGAGGTCATATAAAGGTGATAGGGAAACCCATCTATGAGCATGGAATCCACACACGAAGCTTGGACCTTGAAGATCCAACATGGAGCACAAATTGGAGGCAATGCTGAGAGCTTCAAGGGAGGAGTAAGAATTTTTTTTGTGTTCTTCGCATCGCAAATCCGTTCATTGTAAGTATGATTCCGCCATACTTCTTTATTGTATTCACATTATTTTCATTGCTTGAATGATCTTGGGACTATAGTAGAAACCCAACAGTAAACACTTGTGAGGTAGTGTGCTTTGAGGTTGAAAAATATAGTAAAACTGAGCAGCTATGTGAGGAGGTCTTTGCAAGTATGGTTGAGATAGTGGCCATGAGTGATGATGAAGCTGTGAGAGCTGGTGAAAAGAAAGTAGATGTGGTAGTGAAGTTTTTCCATAACATTTTATCTATTGTTTATGCTTTTTCATTGCAGGTACAAGTGGTCAAGTATGATTCTTTTATATTTCAATATCATCGTCCAATTCATTTTGTCATAACTATCTATGATCCGGGTTCGGATTCGAAGATGAATCCATTTCAAGAGAAGGAGAATGACATGATCCAAGGGACAACATTTGACATGAATGCAGTCACCCAAGGAACATTAGAGCCTTTGTAATGGCCAACAGGCCCAATCACACGCCCAAAGAGCTAAGAGGATCACAGACGCAATAGCGGGGCCAGAGTTTGCATAAAATATATGCATTCATTTTTCTAGTTCTTATTTGCCTTATGAGATTGATTATGATTCTAATTATTTAACTCCTATGGATTTATTATCTTTGATTGTTATTAAGCTTGGGAGTATGAATGATAAGGGAAAGACAGAGTTGGTGAGAATAATAGGTTTCCAACGCATTATGTTTGACCTCGGCAATTGGGTGTGGCTTTATATGCAAGAGGAAAAGATACAAGCATAACGAAGATCCAAGTTGCAACCAAGAGGGGATGGTCTATTTCAAGTCTTGGAAAGGATTAATGACAATGCATATAAGCTGGATTTGCAAGGTAAGTACAAAGTATCTGCTACTTTTAATGTTTCTGACTTAACTCATTTTGATGCAGGTTCCGATTCGAGGTCGAATCCTTGTCAACAAGGAGGGAATGGCATGAGTCCAACCACACCAAAGACATTACAGGATGCAGCTAACAACTTGGAGGAACCCATGCAGTTGCCAACAGGTCCAATCATACGCCAAAGAGAAAAGAAGATCATAGTGTTGGTTTCTATTATATAGGTCCCAAACAAAGATTAAGCATATGAAATACTAAAATGAATATATATATAAAAGACTTGAAGCATGGCGGAATCATACTTACAAAGTGATGTGATGAAGAAGATGAACAAAACCTTTGAATCTCCAAGCTCCAAGTTGGTTGGTTGGTTTCGGCCAAGAGGAAGAAGAACACTTCAAGCTCCAAGCTCTTGTATTCCAAGCTCTTTGATGGTTTCCCTATCACCTCTTTTGATCCCTTGCTTGTGCTAGCAAAAATGGAGAAGTGGAAGATCAAATCTTCCTTGCCCTTGTCAATGGAACTCACGGCAATTTGAGAGAGAGAAGAGAGAATTTGTGAAAATGTTTGATTAATTAATTTTTGTATTACCAAAAATCAATTTATATTTATGTATATTTATTAAATAATAATAAATCCATAACATAAAACATGCAATGGCTTAGAGTGTCAAACACTCAAACTCCATGCAATGCCTTTGAGTGAAATGCACACTATCTCCATGCAATGCCTTAGAGTGTTTTATACACTATTAACATGCAATGCCATATCAATGACAAGTGTCATGTGGGCCCCACACGTTTCCCAATGAAAGTGGGCCCACGTCCACTCACGCGTTCGGGTTCGATATTTCCGAAATACCGAGCTAGCGTCGCGACGTTAATTAAATCGGATTTAAATAAATAATCGCTCCTAGCGAAATT
>SKCR01050114.1:0-39668 GCA_019454045.1 Zanthoxylum bungeanum | reverse complement strand
TGGCGCTCTGAGCACCAACCCCAACAAAATCTCCCACTTGCTCTAGTGCCAATATCGATTGTATCTAATACCCATCGACTCCACGTGTTTATCAAACAGCTTCGGAGGTATGGCCTTCGTCAGCGGGTCTGCTACATTATCTTCACTCGGTACCTTGCACACGACAATATCCCCTCGCGATACGATCTCTCGAATGATGTGGTACTTGCGTTCCACATGCTTCGACTTCTGATGCGCCCTCGGTTCTTTTGCTTGCGCAATGGCTCCATTATTATCACAGTATAACGGAATCGCATTCTCGATACTTGGGTCAACTCCCAATTCTGTGATAAAGTTCTTTATCCACACAGCCTCTTTTGCAGCTTCAGAAGCTGCAATATATTCCTCCTCAGTGGTGGAATCAGCTGTTGATCCCTGTTTGGAACTCTTCCAACAAACTGCACCTCCGTTAAGGGTAAAGACAAATTCAGATGTAGACTTTCTATCATCGGGATCCGATTGGAAATCGGAGTCTGTATACCCATTAACATGCAGTTCGTTTCCTCCATATATTATCAACTTATCCTTAGTACCTTTAAGATACTTTAGGATATGTTTAATGGTCATTACCTGGATTGGACTGATATCGACTAGTTACGCTAACAGCGAAACTGATATCAGGCCTTGTACATAACATGGCATACATTATGCTACCCAAACACGAAGCATAAGGTTGGTTAGACATTCTAACATTCTCATCTTCTGTTTGTGGACACATCTTCTTAGAAAGATGAATCCCATGTCTGAACGGTATGTTTGCTGTCTTACAGTTACCAAAGCTATACCGTTCTAAGATCTTATCTACGTACGTTGATTGGGATAACCCAAATCAGCCTCCTTTGTCTATCTCTATAGAGTTTTATCCCTAAAACATAGGAAGCTTCTCCCAGGTCCTTCATGGAGAAATTCTTACAGAGGTACGCTTTGACGCTTTGCAACATTCCTAAATCATTCCCAATGATTAGGATGTCATCAACATATAGGACTAAAAATACGACCATGCTCCCACTGGCCTTCTGATACACACAGGATTCTTCCGAATTCTTGAGAAAACCAGACGATCTAATAATCTCATCGAATCGAAGATTCCAACTTCGTGAAGCTTGTTTAAGTCCATAAATGGACTTCTTAAGCTTACATACCATACCCGAGGTTTCGCTGGATGTGAAACCTTCCGGCTGTTCCATATAGATTTCTTCATCAAGAAATCCATTTAAAAAAGCCGTTTTGACATCCATTTGCCAAATCTCGTAGTCATGATACGCAGCTATAGAAAGCAAAATCCGGATAGACTTAAGCATTGCTACCGGCGAAAAAGTTTCATCGTAGTCGACGCCAGGTCGCTGCGTGTAACCTTTTGCTACCAGTCGGGCCTTGTAAGTTTCAACCTTACCGTCAGGCCCGCGCTTCCTCTTGTAAACCCATTTACAACTGATAGGAACAATTCCTTCGGGAAGCGGAATCAAGTCCCAAACTTGATTTTCATGCATTGAGTCTATCTCGAATTTCATGGCACTTTGCCATTTCACGGAGTCGATGTCCAACATCGATTCTCTATAGGTGAAAGGATCTGTCTCTTCAACTAAGAGAACATCCAGACTCTTTTCTTGTATCAAATACAAGCGTTCAGGAGGTCTAGATACCTTTTCCGACCTACGGAGCGTGTGTGTTGAAGGTCATTCATCTACTTGAACTTCAGGTTCCTCCGTTGGTTCGTTGTTTTCAGGTTGGATTTCATCAAGCTCAACCTGTCTATGATCACCACCTTCTGACAAAAATTCTACTTCTAGAAATTTTGCGAAGCGAGCTACGAAAACATTTCGATGCTCGGTATCATAGAACAGATATCCCCTCGTGTTCGAGGGATATCCAACAAACCTAAACTTTTGCCCTCGAGGCGAAAGCTTACTTTGCTGAGTTACCCTGACATAGGCAGGACAACCCCAAACCTTAATATAATTAAGATTTGGTCTCCTACCGAACCATATCTGATACGGTGTCGTAGGAACAGCCTTTGAAGGAATCTTATTCAAAAGATGTGCGGCTGTTAAGAGACAGTAGCCCCATAAATAATAGGGCAAATCTGTGAAACTCAACATCGATCGGACCATATCCAATAAAGTCTGATTTCTCCTTTCAGATACACCATTGTGCTGTGGTGTACCTGGAGGAGTATATTGAGCGAGAATCTCATTCTACTTCATATAATCCATGAACTCACCACTCATATATTCGCCGCCTCGATCTGATCGAAGGCATTTAATATATTTACCAGTTTGTTTTTCTACTTCATTTCGGAACTCTTTGAACTTTTCAAAGGTTTCCGATTTATGTCGCATCAAATACACATAACCGTACCGTGATAAATCATCGGTAAAGGTAACGAAGTACGAATAACCACTGTGAGCAGTGTGACTTAGTGGACCACATACATCAGAATGTACGAGTTCCAGTAAGTTAGTGGCGCGGTGTCCAACACCAGAAAATGGGGCTTTGGTCATCTTACCCTGAATACAGGATTCACAAGTTGGATAGGATTCAATGGTAAGATCTGATATCAAACCATTCCTAACCAATTGGGTAAGGCGTTTAACGCCAATGTGACCAAGTCTCATATGCCAAAGTTCAGTATTATTAATTACAGGTAAACTACGTTTATTAACTCCAGTATTTAATAATAAGAATATTATTATTACAAATTAATCTCAAACTAATTTCATTACAAAAGTAATTAAATTTGTTATAAAAATTATTACAAATTTGTTACTAAAAATTTATAATAATGACATTTTTATTGATATAAAACTAAAATTACAAAATTTTATCACAATAACAAAATATAAAATGATATTTTTATTGATATAAAACTAAAATTACAAAATTTATCACAACAAAAAAATATAAAATGATAAAATACAATTTTCCATCTTCACTTTCATTTTCTTCATTATCATCATTTTCACCATTTCTTCATCTTCATATTCCCCTACAAAAATAAATAAATAAATATTAGATGTGAATATAAAATACAAAACAAAACAAACAAACAAAACATTTAAGGAAAATAAATTTAGAGAGGAAATAAGAGTATGAGAGAAAGAAAGTGATAATAGAAGAAATGAAAGAGCAAATGAATTTATAGGCAAAAAAAAAAACCTTTAGCGACGAAAAGGATTTCGTCGCTAAAAATCCTCTAAAAACGGGAATTTTTCCGCCAAAATTTTGATCTTTAGCGTCGAAATATTGACTTTTAGCGTCGACTATTCGTCGCTAAATGTCAAAATTTAAATTTGAATTTATTAGTCGATAAATTCAAATTTTTTAAGGGGTAATTCGAAAAATTAAAATTAAACTTTAGCGTCGAAATTTATATTCGACGCTAAGGTTGAACCTTTAGCGTCGAAATAATTTTTTGTCGGTAAATGATGGAACCTTTAGCGTCGAAATATAAATTCGACGCTAAATCATCAATCCTTTGGCGTCAAATAATTATTTCGACACTAAAAGATAAACCTTTAGCGACGAATCTAATTTCGACGCTAAATAGTTTATTGGCGTCGAAAAAAAATTTGACGCTAAATGTTTGGACGCTAAAGGTCTATTTTCTTGTAGTGAGCTACCGATATAGTCCTGACAGCTTTGGCACGTTCAAGATTTCCACTTTCACTTGAATTTGTCTAGTATCAAATATACAACCGGCATTGATAAAGTTCTATCAACTACACCCTCACTGCTTTGGCACGATCTCGGATGTAGCCATAGAAAGATACCCATAAACCATATTGACAAGAAGGACCAAGAAACATATATCCAATACATATTACTCTACTGCCTTATTTAAGCGGGGATCTTCTAAACAGTTCAATTCTACCTTAGAAAACATAACTTAACTTAACCATTAAATTTCCGTTACGTTTCCCGTTAGCGTATAACCGAAAAGTCAAGAAATATCTAAATTACATGCATGTGTAAACATTAAAATTGGATATATCATATATCAAACATGACTAATGTAATGGATGAAGGATCAGACTTGCTCTGATACCAATTTTGTTGGGGTTTTGGTCAAAGGGCGCGGCGAAAGAGCACGATTCGGGTGAAATCGTAATTTTAAAACTTTTTAAAATTACGAAATAAATTATTCAATATCCAATAAGAATAATTGATTCATATTTTACCTAAACATTTTATTCAATATCACATAACGACATAAATAGTTAAGAAACATCGCGAAACTTTTACGAAAATATTTTTCCGCAAAATGGCATAAAACACATTTTTGACCGAACCGATCACCCAATACACATGAGGCCTGGGTTGCCCTGATCAGCCCCAATAGCGTTAGGTCAGTTCATGGGCTGCCCGAACAGCGACCAATTCACTGTTTGGGCAGCCGTCACCCGGTTGGCTCAAAAGTCACCTGGTAACGCTGTTTTTCGCCATTTTCGCGTATTTCAACTCCGAAATAATTTCTGACAATTGTTCCAACACCCAAAACACATCCAATATATTCATATGACATACTTTTCATCACCAAATATACAGTATTTCCAGATCTGATCTAGAAGCAAAATATATCAATTTTTCATGCTTAAAATCAAATTTTCCAACATTAATCTAATTAATCTTAACACCAACCAAAGTCACCATAAATGAACCACCCAAGAATATCTAGGCATTACAAGAGTGGTCATAACACTCTAAAATGGCAACATATCATCAAATGATCAACTGAATAAATATTACAATAATATCATCCAAAACAACTTCACACATGCACAAAACCTTCCAATTCATCCTCCAAACTAAAAAGCCCCAAATTTATAGAAAAGAAGAAACCCTAGGATCTCACTAGATCATCAAGAAACATGAAACATATTTTCTTAGCTTAGGGATTTGTAGAATTATCTTTAATCCTCTAATTCCTTAGCTTTTTTTTTCTTGATTTTCTTCATTCTCCATCTTGAATCATCAAGAAATATTTGAGAGGTATTTTAGAAGATAAAACTCGGCCATGGAGGATGATTATGAAGAAAATAAAAATTTTCAACTTAAAAGGAAGGCTAACCGACTTGGAGGGGGTATTTTAGTCATTTTGGGAATTTAATTTCATTAAATTAAGATTAAACTTTATGTTAGCAAATCATATTTGCACACCTAAATTTTAATTAAAACATGCCACATGTATCAATAATAATTAGCCATATAACATAACAATTATGAAATATAGATATCATTTATTATTTAAATATTTAACATTTAAATATATAAATAATTAATTAATATAATTATTATTATATATGTATTTTTATTTACATTAAATAACAAATATATATATTAATGGCATGTGTCAAAGTCTCATTTGACACTTAATCAATGTGTATCTAAT
This sequence comes from Zanthoxylum bungeanum, assembly GCA_019454045.1. Lineage (NCBI taxonomy): Eukaryota > Viridiplantae > Streptophyta > Magnoliopsida > Sapindales > Rutaceae > Zanthoxylum > Zanthoxylum bungeanum. Next base: position 34,240 of record SKCR01050114.1, on the reverse strand, counting down.
CAAATTATGTATCAAGTACAAATACACAATAGTTACGATTGACCAAAAATGCCCTTATGAATGTGTTTTTTGTTTAACCGTTTAAACGATTCTAATTAACTCATTTAATTCGATGAAGTATTATGAATAATCTGTATTATTCATAACGCGTTGCCTAAGTGCTCAACGAGTACACTTCATATTGTGGGACTCTCTAAGTTTAGGTTTATCCGTCATGAAATCAAATTTCGTGTCCATAATTCACCCACCCATGAATTATGACGACCACGTATAATCTCGCTAAACTATGTAAGTCGAGGTCATTGCATACATATAATCTCTCTCACAAGCTATCCATATTATACCTGAGATATTGATAAGAACGTAAAATCTTTATGGTATATATAGTCAACTTTCAAATTTACGATCTCTAAATAACACTCATATATCCATTGTGGTATCTCAAGTAGAAGGATCACTATGCTCACTCAACTCGAGAAAATTCCTATTGACGTTGGTGTATCATCTATTAGGAAATCTTCAGTGAGCCGTTCAATGTTGATCAAATAAACACCTACATGTCTATATGAGTCTCCCGAGACTCATGGTTCATTGGGATAAACCATCGGACCAAGTCACGATATATGACATGTACTAATCTCAACGGATTTTACTAACCGACCCGTCTTAGCAAATCTTATCCAGGAACTTTATTTAAGGATATACAATTTATAGTGATGCTTCCCAATGTCAATTACAAACTACGTTATAACTGCGCACTACATTGTAAATCCTATGGTCTTTGTCTAATATTTTGTATCACTAAATCAGATCTAATTTCAATCTAATCATAATTAGATATCTAATCGTAATTAGATCGAATATGTATATAAAAGACAAGAGGTGTTACCGTTAAATAAGTAATATTATGGAAAAATATATTGTTCGTATTTATGAATCGGACATAAATACGATCCAGATTGGCACTCTAAGCACCAACCCTAACAATTTGGTCCATATTCTAAAGTTCAATATAGGTGACACAGAAGTGATTTCAGTTTTCACAATGACTCAAATTCTTAATAAGGAAAGATCATATGACCTTCTATATAAACATATAATCCTCCAATACCTTAAAAAAACCTCATAACGTACTTTTAAAAGCCTCATAATATATTTTGGAGTCTCCAGCGCATAGAATAATGCCTAGAGTATGGCAAGAACGAGTGAATCAACCGGAGTTGGAGTTTGAAGCCGAAGACTGCAAACAAGAGTTTTGTTTCTTAATTTTTCTCTCTAGCTTTATCTTTTTATGAGTTTTTGGCTTGTTACAATGATTAAATTATATTTATTAATTATTATGAGTAGCTAAATCATTCATCTAAAGTTGTAATGAATTCCAAGCATGTTTATTAATTAATTTGTATATTTTTATTCTCTTTGGTTTGTTATTTATTATTTATTATTCTATGTGCTTTGAATGCATATTTTATTTGTTTGGCTAAAAATAGAATAATCTTGGTAAATCATTAGAAACTCGACAAAGAAAATTTTGATTAGCCATGAGAATAATAATGAGTGATTTATTCATTGAATTGATTTCCCTTTAGGATAGACATATACCTGCAAAGCATGCGTAGCTAATATTAGAACTCGATCTTAATGAATTCATTTTAATTTAATTAACATAAATATATAGTTAATTGATTTATCTTAATATCTTCACCCGACCATTGAAATAGGCTTGTGAATAATTTTGCGTTCTAGGTTCATAATTAGTAACCACAACCCAATTGAATGAAAATGTCTAAACTTATTGTGTGTGTGCTTATGTGAAGTTGCAACCATATATTCTTCAATCTATAAAGTTTTCCCAACGTGTGTTATTTTGATTTTTATTTACTTTTCAAATAATCAATTTTATTTCTCAGTAGTTTAGTTTAAATTAAGTAGGTTAATCATGATATTAATAAGATAAATATTAAGTCATTGTGGGTATGATATCAGACTTTCACTCACTGTATTACTTGAGCGATATGTGCGCTTGCGTGCTAGATATATAAAATAGTGATCATCTCTCAATGTAAGTGAGTTGATAATTCAAGTATTCTAAACTCGTAGGACTCATACACATTCATAAAATACATTTGGGTCATGTGCATAATGTTTTAATCTTCAAATCCTGAGTTTTTTGTACTGTGACCAGCACAACGGCCCTTGATACCGGCATACCGATGTCCTGCTCTACTTTCGATAGTTTTTCATATTCTCTAGAATCAGACTACTACATACCAGTCTACCATACCGATCAGTCTGGAGTTTGCATAGCTACCGGAACCAGTCCAATCCATACCAGTTTCCATACCGATATATAATCTGGTAGGTCATGCACGTAAATGCTCAATGGTCATATTTTGGATATAACCGTTTGAATTCGCAGGACCGGTATACCGACCCCTGAAAATCGGCATACCGGTCATGACAGAAAATTGGATCAGCTTTCTCTATAAATTGAATCCCTATTTTTCATTTTTGTCAAATTGTAACACCTTCAAAAACTGACTAAACATCAATTCACAGAACTTCCTTGGTCAATCAAACTTAAGCTTTTTATTAAGCAGATTAATTCATGCATAACATGATCACTACATTCATATATAATAAGATGAATTCAGTTTTAATTATCAAGGCACAAGAGCTAGAACATATATGTAATAAATAGCCCAATGCATGTTCCCAACTTATTGATATTTCACATATATTAAAATTAAGTTCTTAATTAAGCCTCTCTATTCGCTTAAGCTAGATCAGTCCAGGCACCAGCAGTAGTAATCGGACCTTGAGATTGCTAGCATTTCTTCAGGAGTCATCCTCTTGGATAGTCCTCTTTCATATGAGCCTGAGATTTCATTCTCATGTACAACCTCATAGTTGCAACACAATCATCATATGGGTCTTGTATCCCAGTTTGTAAAATTATTTACATTAATATATGTTAACAAAGGATTTTCACCTACCATGAGCTGCATGCACTATCTAGAAAGTGATGCAGTTGGGAAAAAAGATATAAAATCATAATTAATATTATTTTTTTGAATCGTTGAAAATCCCACAATCAAACCATCCGACTCCGACTTAAACGGAACAGGTAAAACCTCAACTGCTTCAGGTTTTTACAAAAAATACACTTATTCATGGACTTGAACTCAGAACCTGACAACCATGTCCTAAGCGTTTTTCCATCAAACCGCACCCTTTAATGACATATAAAAACATACACCTCTCATAATTCTATTTTTATAAGGGAAAGACTTACATTTTTCTATTTATTGTTTCTTCATTGATTAACAACTAATGTGGTATAAGAACCCCAAATCAACCATCAACCAACACAAAGATAATTAAGTAGGCCAAAAGTAACAACTTATAAAGTCTTTCAAAAACTGACTAATCATCAATTCACATAACTTCCTTGGTCAAACAAACTTAAGCTTTTTATTAAGCAGATTAATTCATGCATAACATGATACTACATTCATATATAATAAGATGAATAAGTTTTAATCGAAGCACTAGAGCTAGAACATATTCGTAATAAATAACCCAATGCATGTTCCCAACTTATTGATATTTCACATATATTAAAACTAAGTTCTTAATTAAGCCTCTCTATTCGACTTCAGCTAGATCAGTCCAGGCACCAGCAGTAGTAATCGGACCTTGAGATTGCTAGCATTTCTTCAGGAGTCATCCTCTCAAGCTCTCTTTGTCTCCATGATGCAAAACTATTTCTGTTTTGTGGGTCAGAAGCAAGTGGATAGTCTTCTCTCACATGAGCTTGAGATTTCATTCTCATGTACAACCTCATAGTTGCAACACAGTCATCATATGGGTCTTGTATACCACTTTGAATCTCATATCTGCATAAAATTATTTACCATTAATATATATTGATGTGGGATTTTCACCTACTAGAAAGTGATGGAGTTGGGAAAAAGATATACAATTATATATGTAACTTACCCTAGGTAAGCTTGGGTTAAGTATTTTAGTGAATTGCTAAGCTTGCTTGTTTTCATTAATGGAGGATATTTTGCAGTATCCCTGAAAATAATAAGCATTGAGGTAAATATGGGATTTAAAGGGTGCATTGTAATGCAATTATGTAGTAATTTTTTTCCAACTTATTTGAACAAATCTAATTAAATACCTTGTCATTATTGCTGGATATTCTACTTGCAAACGATCAAGGTCATGATCCAAGCCATGACCAACCAAAATCCTGGCTCTCCCACCTCTAGGTCGAATTTTCCACATTGGTTCCCCATTGCAAAGAAAATCTTGAATTTTCCTTTGAACTTGCTTCTGTGGGGTTGCATCCCGGAGATTCTCTGGGCGAATTCCTGTTGTTTCATACCTAACCATATTTCAAGAATGTCGATTAAGTAGAAGTAACATCTATGCCCTTGTATATGTATAGTGGCGGAGGCTCTCTTAGACCAAAAGATACCATGGCCTTGGTAGAGTTTGATAGAATCTCTAAGTTATAATTTACCTCACTTAATTAAAATTCTGATTCCGCCCAATATATGTAAATTTATGAATATATATACCTGTAGTTTGTGACCGGAATTGGAGGTTTAACAAAAGCATTGAAGATAATATTTTCATATTCGTCAATGATGCAGACCCTTCCACAAAGATCAAGAGAGCCATCGCTGCCTCCACCAACCATTTTGCAAGCAAGTGCTACTACTTGCGGATCTTTTGTATTAGTATTATCAATCAGTGGATTATCTCGAAGGCCTAAATTGGCTAAGCGAGCATTCAGTCCCTACAAACACATGAAAATTGACAATTATTAGTTCAAACTTAATTTGAGTATTAATTGATATTGAATTATGAATATTAATTTGCAAAGGTACGTGAAAGATTAATACAGCAGCGGTAGCAGTACTCGAGAGCTGGCATCTTTCTTGATGAACCCTACAAGCATTAGGGCTATCGAGGATGACTAAACAGAATCTGCATCCTCGGATGTTGAATATGTTCTTGCACTCTTGTTTTGGCAATGGCCCTGTAATATTGCAAAGTAAATATCTGAGCATATTGATTAAAAATATCAGCAGTGGATCCAAATTCCAATTTATCAAACACATATAGGAAGTAACAAGGTTTGAGGACAAAGTGAAAGTAAAATTACCTATAAGATGTTCCCTTAGTGATTCAAAAGATCTGCAGTGTTTCTTACAAATTCCACACAAGGGTTCATGAACCGAATGATATGAAGTTCTCATGTGCTCAACTAGATGCTCCATTTTCTTAAATTGTTTGAAGCACGCAGCACACTTGTTCCTGATTGTTTCAAAGATCAATCTAATTATTAATATATACATCATCATTTTAATACAACCCAATTTCAGGAAAAAATTAAAAGAACATGTTGTGAAGTACCTTAGGGTTTCTGAAGGCTCCATCATGTAGTCAATAAAACTTTTCTTTTCTCCTCTTGCAAGTACTGTATCAACTAAAGAAGAAGCTAGAAGAGGAACTTAATTGTGCAAAAGAGGAGAGGATTGAAAGGTATTTATAGAGGATGAGAAGCAAAAAATAAAATAAATAAAAAATGGCTACAAGTTGAGGGAGGGGATGATTCCTTCAGATCATTACTAGTTTTGTATTGTTGTATCTAAGAATGAGGCTGGCTCAATCATCCCATCATAGCACATTCGTAGTAATCCAGATGCTCGGGTCCCACTGTTCAACCAGAATATTTCTCTTGCTAGCTATGGCTATTACAGGTGCTTCTCTCTCTATGTGTTAAAAAAATAACCATATATTTACTGTTGATATGGCTGCTATGATAAGATTCCTTTACATCATAATCTTCTATCGGGGATAGTTAAGATTTCATTACATTTAAATTATTATTCGATATCTACCGATCATAATTTATAAAAAAAACTCACGACAAAACTCAGCTTAACACTGAGCACTGAATCCACTGTCCAGATATCCTGACTACCTCATAATAGAACTGATTTAGAAGCTTCAGATAGTCATCTGATTGTAAATATCGGTAGATCGTTATATAATTCAAAATAATAATAATGCATATCACTCTCTTCGTTATTTTTTTTCACTGGAAAGTTCTTGAGGATTATCAGCTTCTACAGACACGTACTATTATGCAGCTAGCATCGAAGGTTTTTCTAAACTTTTTATGCACCAGTACTTTTGGATTTAGAAGCATTAACTACTGGCATATATATCAGATTGCACTCGTGACTAAAAATAATTCTTGTATTTGGTACTTAGTTAAGTTTTAAATATTAAAGCACATGTGGCAGAAGATCATGAAGAATTTAGCACAATTACCGAATCAAATTCAAAAATAAAAATGCATTTTTACGATTAAACGACTCAAATCCTTATACTCGATGGCCATACGGATTTATTTATAATCATGCATGCGTTCGGTGAGATTTGAACCTAGTACTTTGAAAGTCCATGTAATGAAAGTCCGTGTAATCATTCAAGCTCACCTTTGGTACCATGAAGCCAAGTTGACCTAACAATACTATGGTTGCACTCAATCCTCATATATGCCACTGAGTAGTTTAATCGGATGAAGGTAGCAAAGATTTAAGTGATCTGTGATTAATCGGAAATATTCGAGGATTAATCGGAAATTAATAAAAAAAAAAATGGTGAAGTTGACATTTTTTTATAACTGATAATAAAAAAAAATTAAAACTCATTTCTCAATATTGTATTAAAAACCACTAAAAAAAATTCATTTATCATGAGAAAATATTAAACTAAACTAAATAATGTCTTTTCCTTTTAGGTGGGGTCGGCCACATTAATTTTTTAACGCCATCGTGTTCTAATCATCAAACTCCATAAAACCTAAATATCTTTTTATGATTTTATTCATGTCAACTTAGGTCTCCCGTTTCCTTATTTGATATATGACAATATCATTTTCTCTCATTTTCTACCGAATCGCTTAAAGGTCTACGTTGAATATGTCCAAACTTTCTTAGTCTTGTTTCTCTTATCTTTTCATCAATCGGTGTTGCACCTAATTTTTTCCTAATTACTTCATTTCTAACTCTATCTTCCTAATCCACCCACGCATCCATTTATAGCATTCTAATCTTAATTACCTATACGTCCATCATGAAAAAAGGTTAAAGATCATAAAATTGAGAGAGGTGTATAAAATCTCTTTAAAAAAAAATTGAGGAAAAGAAGAAGACGATGAATTTTTTTATAAATTGATCAAAAATCAGAACTTCACGATTAAAAAAAATACTATAACAAAATAGACTTTTAGCGTCCAAATTTTTTTCGACGCTAATAAACCTTTTAGCGTCGAAAATTTTTGACGCTAGTAACCTTTAGCATCAAAATTTTATACTTTAGTGACTATATTTTTCAACGCTAAAACCCTTATTTTTTATAGTGAAATCGGTGACTTTCAATAATAAAAAAAAAAAAAATTAAATTGGTGATTTTTTGTGATCGCTTCAATAATAATTAGCGATTAATCGTTAATTAAACTTTTTAGATATACCCAAGTGCTTGTGTGAGTGCAAGCTCATACAATTGTGTCAGTAATAGTACAAAATTTTGTGCATGGTTTTTTTTCAATTCTAAAGGTAGTTGATGACTCCGACCAATGAAAATATTAAAAATAATAATAATAAAAAATCGCCAATCTTCACTTTTTATCTCAAAGTATTTTAAGTCAAAGTAAAAGATAGATATTCTTGTTACTTTTTATCGCCACTAGAAAAAAATTCCTCGTTACCTATTTGGTAAAAGTTTTAGATTGTGATAAATGAAATAAACTTTTTAATAGACTACGGATATGGAATACAAGTACTAAAAATAAAGCAGTAAAAGTTCAAGGTTGATTGAAATGAAGAGCAACGTCCTTACTTTCGGCAAAGGCATATGAATGTATAAAGTGGCCGTGATAAGAATTTTCTTTTTTCCAGTCTTGGCAAGGACTATCTATTTGACTTCTAGGGTTTTATTATGGTGTATTCAATAACTCGTATGCATGCAAATAAGAGATTGGTTTGACTTTTGAAACACGTAAGAGGATCAATGTCAACAAGTATTAAAATTCATCGACATAATTTATTTCAAAAGTCAGTTTGAGAATTGAAGGTTATCTTAATCTTATATTTTTAATCCAATATCAATCATTAGTCGAAGATTTTTTTTTCTCAATACGCATGTCACATGCAGGCCGGTTTTTTACCTAATTCTTGTCACATGCTCAGGTAATGTAAGCCTATTCATGTTTATATATAATATGATATTGAAATTCATGTGCTAATTAAAGACTCTCCTTTTTCACTCTAAAGTGCCCTTAGAAGATTCGTCATTCCTGCTTTGAAGATACCAAAAGGAAAAAAAGAAAAAATATATATATAAAGCTTTACCTGGAAAGATCTCCATTTTTTTTCCTATCGGTTCTGGTCCACTACCCTGAAATGCACGGCTCAATAGTCGTTTCTCTCATAAAGCTCTATTTCAGAAGTCAAACCCTAGACAGCTATATAGGCATATTTGATTTTGATATGACAGTGATTTTTCTAGACCATACTGATAAAATTTAGCATAAAATATATGGTAACACATTACCCATATAAAAATAATAATAAGATTCTAAAGTTTATCATAAATTTATGGTATCTCTCTCTATTCTTAGTCATCTAATGCCAAGGTATCAATAATAGTTCATGATCCATTAAGTAGCTAGTCATCTATCATCATTTTAAACCCAAAAATTAACTCAAGAATTAATGATGTTGTTTTATATTTATATTCATAGATCGATCAAGATCGATCACTTCTCAAATGGATATGGGATATTTTAATTGCTCAACAAGAGCCACGAGATTGAGACGAAGTAACAATCAATCAGTGCATTTGTTCCATGAATACACTTTTTTCTTAACCACAAAACCTAATAAATTCCCTCGTTGATAGAAACAGAATATATACAAGAGGGCCTGGAAATGATTTGATTTCTTGATATATACATATATTGAAAATGCAACTGGTCTCATCACATGTTTAGTTATTGGTTCCAGATACGGCTCGGTCTCTCTCTCTCTCTTTCTTTGATCAATAAAACAAACATTTTGTATAAAAGATAAGAAAAGCATTTGATTCTTTGAACATCAAACGGGTCAAAAGCGAATGGCAAAATTCTCTTGAATTGATGGGGTTCCATGCAAGATTCCGTACCTTGAAAAGGAGTCAAAGTTTTCCCAAGAAGAATAATTGTTGCGTCCTAAGTGTTTCTGATGATTGAAGTCGCCTTCACTATTGCATGGTAGGACAAAGTCGCCAAGGGTTTGAGTTGATGGTGTATGATTCAGGATCTCACCTTTAGGTTCTGGGTTCAAATTCAAAAAGTGCATTTCTTGTAAGAATCTGGGACAGCCGGAGGTTTTACCTGCTTCATTTAAGCCCGGAAAAAATGATTTGACGACAGAATTTCTAACAATTCAAAAAAAAATAGTATGACCAAATTAAATTGATCCATGAATCTTATTGTGGTCTCGATCACTCTCTTGGTGTAAATGTGACTGCTTTGTAAATCTCCTTACACTATACATACATATATATATATATACACACACAAGATCACGCTCAAATAAGGTTCATGTGAACTTTATGTGGATCGTAAATATATATTAATCAACAGAGTGTTAGCTGATTTGGTCAAATACACAGTGGAAGCTCCAAAATTAGAAATAGGAATATATATCAATTAATATGTTCATCTTTCAAAAAAAAATTATCATGTTTGTTGAGAAAAATATTTCATGTGACACAGATAAGGTAAAAAGGTTAGACAGTATGTGAGAGGGAGTGTTGAGAAAAATATCTCATATTAATTGAGAAGTGATATTGATCTTTAAATATAAGGATAAAACTTTGAGTTAGTCGCTCTATCAAAATGTCCACTTAAATGAGATTTAGAGAGATATATAGCAAAAAGATCTTTAAAAAAATACTAAAAGACTCTTCAACTTTGGCATGCCATTTTTTTCATCGAATAATTATAATTAATGATTGACTACTTAAAGATTCAAAATTAGTTTTAAAATAATAAAAGAAATGAACTAAAAAATAAACTAACCTTATAGAAAAAAAAAATGGTTTAACAATAAATTTAGAGAGGATTTAAAAAAAAAAAGTTTTAAGATCGAAGATTAAACTAGAACAATGAAAGATGATTTGCAACTGCCTAAGGTCAATTTTTTTTTTTTTTTAAAAAAAAAAATAGTCCAATTAAAATAAAATTAGAATGAGTTAGTAGGATTTGAGAAATTATTGTCATTCAACTTGATAATTAGTTAAAAGTTTTTGGAAGCATATATATCATGACAATATAGTAAATATCATTATATTTAGAAATATTTTTCATTTTTTGTTCTTGCAACTTATTTATAATGTATTCAAGTTAAATTAAAAAAAAAAATCAAATCAAATATTTTGTAGAGGCCATGGCCCTACTTGATCTCCACCATGTTAATAGGTCTCTGGTCAAGACATCCTTATTCCATAAAATAAGTCTTGTATTTAATTTTTTTATGATTCCATAAATTTATTAGTCTTTTAATATGGTTCTATCAGCTTATGGACATGTTTTTAAGCCTTTTTAATAACTTGGGTTGATTGCTAATAACTTTAAAAATCTTTTAATGACAATTTGAATCTTAAAAAAAAAATTATTTTTTAGTAGATAATCAAACCTCGATCGACGGAACAATCTTCCGGACTTAAGGGAAGTATGTAAAACCCTAGGCTATCCAAAGTTCTTATAAGAAACGTAATCTCTGGATTCGAACCCTACACCACTAAAACACGTCCCTTGAGGACAACAACAAATCTCATGCTAAACACAAGTCACCTTAACAATTACTATTATATTGGCGACATGATACATCAATCAATAATTATCACTACAAAAATTATACCATTTAGCGTTGAAATAAATCGACGCCAAAAATCATATTTTCGACGCAAAATATTATTAGCGTCGAAATAATCAGACGCTGAAATGTCGACGAGAATAACTTTTAGCGTCGAATTAAATAATTGCGACGCTAAAGACTGTATTTGGCGTCCAATTTTTTTCGACGCTAAATTAAATTTTCTGACACTATAGGTTATATTTCGCGACGAAATAAGTCGACACTAAAAGTTTAACTTTTAGCGTCGAAATTAAAAAAGTAATATTTGTATACTTACTGCGGCGATTTTCTTGTATCTATTAGCGTCGAAATGTTCAACGCCAAAATAATATTTTAGCGTCGACTGTTTCGATGCAAATAGTTAAAAAAATTGTTTTTTTAAAAATTTATTAATTTACTTTTTTTTAGTCTAAAATAATTGATTTAATTTTTAATTTAATTGAAAAAAATTTCTGATTAATAACAGAATTACGAAATATATAATAATTATTATATTCAATTTTTTTTAGAAAAAAAAACATATTATATTAAAACTATTTGTTCAAAATGTTTATACAAAACCAAATATAAAATTTATTGCTGTTATGATGGGGGGACGCTCGACCCCGATGCACCCTGACTGATTGAGGCCTCCAACATCTGACGGAAAACCATCATTTGATGTTCGAGATGCTCCATCTTCTTCTCGTGGTCCACCTTGACCTGTTGTAGCTCATCCTTAGTCTGCTTCAGCTCGTCTCGGGTGGTGGCTAACTCGTCTCGAAGAGAGGCATTTTCCGAATTAACAGTACTGCGTGCAGATGACGTCGGCTTCTTACGAGTGCCAAGGCCAACGTTGTAAGCTGTCTGATTCTTGAAAACCAATTGCGACAACTGCTCATCTGGTATCGGGTCAGACCCTGTCTCCTGAGTTTGATGTTGGAGTTCCATCATTTCGTTATGTTTAAAAAAATAAGTTAATATTAGAATTTGAGAAAAAAAATTAATATATATAATATTTAATTATTTTATTTTAAAAACTAAAACTTACATAGCAGTGTTCGGCTTCATCATTTATCCATTTGTTTTTCTCATTGTAATGCGTCACACGGAAAAAATCTGGAAATGATTGCACCTCACCTGTGTTACTCTGTTATAAACAGAAAATAAATTCAATATTATTCCCTTATGGAAAATTGATTACAATTTTATTGAAAATTTGTAGGAGAGTTGTGAGGTTGTAGAGGACAGATTCTGAGATTTCAGATGATGAAAATGAAGAGAATGGGAGAAAAACAGAGGGGGAGAATGGTTGGTGGCATTCTGCATTTTAATCTATATTTAGCGTCGAATTTATTGTTTCGACGTTAATTGTTGTAATTTTTAGCGTCGAAATAGTTTATTCGACGCTAAATGTCCGATTTTTAGCGTCAACATAAATTTAGACGCTAAATATTAAAGGATTGTCGGTGGAATCTTTATAAACCTTTAGCGACGCCACTTAGTCGACGCTAAATGTCTTGTTTTTTGCGTCGACTAGTAGTTTTGACGCTAAAAGTATAACATTTAGCGCCAAAAATTATTGGAATAGTAAAATAATTTAGCGTCGAATATTTTTCGACGCTATAAGTGTACTTTTAGCGTCGATAAAAGTTTTCGACGATAAAAATTGAATATTTGGCGTCGAAAATTATTTTCGTTGCTAAAATCCTGATATTTGGCGTCGAATTTTAATTACGACGCTAAAAGTGATTTTTAGCGTCGAAATAAATGTTTGGACGTTAAAAGCCATAATTCTTGTAGTGTATATAATATATTATGTTAAATAAAATTATCATTTACTTAATTTTTTTTACTATTTAACACACGTATTAAATTATTATATGGGTCATCTAATATCATCGTTGTATAATAAAAAAAAAAATCCACCTTTTAACATATTGACTTAAGAACGTAGCTGAATGTAGAATGGGGCCTAAAATGCATAGATTCATATTTCTCTTTCATAATTGGTGCCTTAAAGTGTTTTGTTTTGTGTTGAACTTGAATCTAATTGGTTCTCATGTGGACGAGCTCACAAAGATTTCAAAGGAATCTATGAATGTTATTAATTACTTCCTATTTTCTCGTGACTCTTGGATATTTTGATCTCTTGCATCTAATTTTGACTATAAAATTAATATCCCTTGACATCAGCAAAGTTAATGAATATGCAAAAACATAATAATATAATAGTGGCAGAACTTCTAGGTCTAATTTTTCTAAATATATATGAGAATCCACACTTTTTAACAGTGGTAGCAACTCATTGACTGGGTTCCAAAACTCTCTATTTTGAAGCAAAGTTCTTCACTGTAGGCCAACTGGGTTTGAACTTTGAAATATAATAAAATTATTTTAATTTCAGAAGCAACAAGAACATGATTCAAGTCTATATTGCCACAAGCTTTGCTGTTGAAATCCATTTTTGCCTAAATAATCCAAAAACTAATTTAAAAGAAAATCTAATACTTATATTTAAGTTCATTCATTTATCTCAGTCGATATAAGATATTTTTCTCAACAATCTTCTTTATGTGCAGATTGGTCTTTTGTCTAGTTCATATCACGTGGGTAGAAAGTATAAGCTCGCTTATACATAAGTTTAGTCATGATATCATGTTGAAATTCATGTACTTTACTCAAATAAAAATTTAACTTAAGAGTATAAGGTTATCTAATACTTGTTGATGGTGTTTTTTAGGCACTATGATATTTAAGCAGCATGACAGGGGTAAAAGGGTAACTCTCTTCTTGATCGAGATCATTAATACCGACCCAACCACATAAGTTAGGGGCCGAGCACTTTATTATCGGTAAACCGACCATATAAGATCGGATGACCGGGCATTATCAGATCGACAACAGCATTCTCAGTTCAAAGAACCATTATGACCGACCTCATGAAACCGAGCATATGGCGAGACGTGCCCAGGAAGATAAGGCATCATATTTTTACGGATAAGATGATAAATTATCCTACTTTCATGGGGTAAACTGATAAGTCAGTGTCCTAGTAGGATAAATGGAGTAAAGGTAGTTTTGATTAGGAATCCTTATGGGAAAAAAGAATAGTTTTGACTAGGAATCCTTATGGGAAAGGGAAATTGTTTCAACTGGGAATTCTTGTACAAATAGGAATCTGACTTCTTCACCATTATAAATAAGGAGGGCAGAGTATGTGTAAAAGACATCAAAAAATAAGGGATCTGAATCTTCGAGCTCTGACTTGTAGAAAACAAAAAGAGACCCGAAAAGAGTGTTTAAGTAATAAAAGTATCATCTTGTTTGTGTCCGTGGACGTAGGTCGGATCCAAATCCACCGAACCACGTTAAATCTCTTTGTCGATTGGCGTATTTATCTGTCTTTTGCTAAGTTTGCTTTTGGTCCCCCATAACCAAACAAATTCACTATTGAGGGAGGATTTCTTCGGGAGTGATATTCCAATATTACCCTGAGACCAAAATCCGCCGTCAACAGTTTGCGCCGTCTGTGGGGACTCAAAAAAAAGCAGCTCGCGTAGTAAGACGATGGCAGAAGATGGAAATCACCGATCGTCAGGGATTTCACCAGATAGTTCGGAAATCCAGGATAATGGTCTGTTGGCCGAGCCTAATTTGAGGAGGTTCCCGATTGAGGAGGGAAATAGTAGGGCATATTGTATTTACCATAACGTAAGGGGACATGCCACGAATGAGTGCAGAGACCTGCGGGAGCAGGTGGAAGACTTGGTGAAAGAAGGCTATCTCAGTGTGTACATAGACCATTCGGTTTTTGAGGTCGACCAAGTTGATAGCGGAAGTCATCCGGTCGGATGCGTAGAATGCTGAGATGCAGAGATGATGTATTAAGAAGAGTCTTGCTTGTAGTGACCCTTGTAGAGTTGCAAGAAAGGCAACGGATCCCAAAAAGGTAAGTAAGACTTCTTCTGTCTTAGACTGACATTTATTTATGCTTGTTTGTTGTGGCCCACACAATAGTTTTTGATATTTGTTTTACGGCTCGGGTCTGCTCTTGTACCGCCGAGACCGATGTTTTTTTCCGGCTCGGGTCTGCTCTTGTACCGCCGAGACCGATTTTCTTTCCGGCTCGGGTATGTTCTTGTACCGCCGAGATCGATGTCTTTTTCCGGCTCGGGTCTGCTCTTGTACCGCCGAGACCGATGTTTCTTTCCGGCTCGGGTATGTTCTTGTACCGCCGAGATCGATGTCTTTTTCCGGCTCGGGTCTGCTCTTGTACCGCCGAGACCGATGTTTCTTTCCGGCTCGGGTCTGCTCTTGTACCGCCGAGACCGATGTTTTTTTCCGGCTCGGGTCTGCTCTTGTACCGCTGAGACCGATGTTTCTTTCCGGCTCGGGTCTACTCTTGTACCGCCGAGATCGATGTTTGTTTCAGCTCGGGGTCGGGTTACGTCCCACCGAGTCGACTCATTTGGACTGGGGATGTAACATTCCCCCAGAGCCAAGTCTTTCTTTTAGCTCGGGGTCGGGTTACGTCCCACCGAGTCGCTTCTTTGGACTGGGGATGTAACATTCCCCCAGAGCCAAGTCTTTCTTTTAGCTCGGGGTCGGGTTACGTCCCACCGAGTCGGCTTCTTTGGACTGGGGATGTAACATTCCCTCAGAGCCAAGTCTTTCTTTTATCTCGGGGTCGGATTACGTCCCACCGAGTCGGCTTCTTGGACTGGGGATGTAACATTCCCCCAGAGCCAAGTCTTTCTTTTATCTCGGGGTCGGGTTACGTCCCACCGAATCGGCTTCTTTGGACTGGGGATGTACATTCCCCCAGAGCCAAGTCTTTCTTTTAGCTCGGGGTCGGGTTACGTCCCACCGAGTCGGCTTCTTTGGACTGGGGATGTAACATTCCCCCAGAGCCAAGTCTTTCTTTTAGCTCGGGGTCGGGTTACGTCCCACCGAGTCGGCTTCTTTGGACTGGGGATGTAATATTCCCCTAGAGCCAAGTCTTTCTTTTAGCTCGGGGTCGGGTTACGTCCCACCGAATCGGCTTCTTTGGACTGTGGATGTAACATTCCCCCAGAGCCAAGTCTTTCTTCAGCTCGGGGTCGGGATACGTCCCACCGAGAGACTTATCATCGGCATGGGATCGAAGCATCTTCCACATGGTCGGCCCTCTATTGGTCGGGGGAGGTAACATTCCCCCAGAGCCAAATGTTCTTCTCAGCTCGGGGTCGGGTTACGTCCCACCGAGTCGATCGTCATCAGCATAAGGGCAAAGCATTTTCTCCACAGGTAGATATCGGGATCCTCGTTGACTGAGCACATGAAGGTGGCAGGAAGGACCAGATTTGCAGCCAAGGCATTTTTCTCTGCGGTTCCTGGAGTGACCACCGACGGATTCATCGACACACCATCTTTTTTATAGTTCCGGCATCAACTCACAAACTCGTTGTTACCGAGAACTAGGGGATATATGTTGATGGTGTTTTTTAGGCACTATGATATTTAAGCAGCATGACAGGTGTAAAAGGGTAACTCTCTTCTTGATCGAGATCATTAATACCGACCCAACCACATAAGTTAGGGGCCGAGCACTTTATTATCGGTAAACCGACCATATAAGATCGGATGACCGGGCATTATCAGATCGACAACAACATTCTCAGTTCAAAGAACCATTATGACCGACCTCAAGAAGACCGAGCATATGGCGAGACGTGCCCAGGAAGATAAGGCATCATATTTTTACGGATAAGATGATAAATTATCCCACTTTCATGGGGTAAACTGATAAGTCAGTGTCCTAGTATGATAAATGGAGTAAAGGTAGTTTTGATTAGGAATCCTTATGGGAAAAAAGAATAGTTTTGACTAGGAATCCTTATGGGAAAGGGAAATTGTTTCAACTGGGAATTCTTGTACAAATAGGAATCTAACTTCTTCACCATTATAAATAGGAGGGTAGAGTGAGTGTAGAAAAAAGAGAAGAGGGGAAGGAAGAGGAAGATCATCACGATCAGAATCATTATTGTGAGACTTGTAAACTCGAGAGATATCAGAGAAGCATATCTCGGTAATAAAAGTATCATCCTTTTTGTGCCCGTGGACGTAGGTCGGACCAAGATCCGCCGAACCACGTTAAATCTCTTTGTCGATTGGCGTATTTATCTGTCTTTTGCTAAGTTTGCTTTTGGTCCCCCATAACCAAACAAATTCACTATTGAGGGAGGATTGTCTCGGGAGTAATATTCTCATATTGCCCTGAGACCAAAATCAGCCGTCAACAATACTTATATTTTTAAGTTCATTTAGGTCATTTGAGATATTTTCGTCAGAATATATTGTCTACGTCATCTAGAGTCTTCTTGACAACAGAAAAATTGTGGCATATGGCCTTTGACGAAGCATCAATCGCTGCCAATTTTGTCTCGAAGATACATATGATGTTGATAGATTATATTGTAGACTCGCTTTCTATACCAAAATCCTTAAACATCAAACATGGGGGGAAAATGAGTTTTGAAGGTATAATGTGCATATTAGAATTGAGGAGTAGAATATAATCCGCTAATGACTTAAAATTTGGTTCATAAGTCTTGGGTTCAAGTCTAGGAGATGTATTTTCTGTAAGAGCCTGAAACAGTCGGAGATTTTACCTACTCCGCTTAAGCTCGGGTTGAGTAATTTAGAGGTGGGATTTCCGACATTTCCAAAAAAAATAATAATAATACTCGGAAATGAGACTGAAAACCCAAGTAATTAAATTCCAATGCAAATTAGATTGAGAATAATCCTCCTCATAAGTCATAACGAAAGGTAGAATAATAATCACAAAAAAAAAATGTATTTCAATCAAATAAAAATCGCATTGGAAAGAAGAAATTGACATTGTTTTGTAGGTAGAAAACTTTGACATATTTATTGTTGTGGTTGTGTACAATGTGAACATGGTTGTTAATTATGAATAAATTAAGATTGGTTGATTGATTATGGAGCCATTACATATATATATGACAAATTCATTCTTTGATCATACTTTTGGATAACCTTGTAATGTGATTAATATTTCAGAATTATAATACAATTTGACATATTTGTCTTTGCAAGGCAACAATTATCTCATTTTTTATATATAATTTTGTCTTCATGATTATTTTTTTTCGAGAATAATGATATTTATATAAAAAGGGTGATAAAGGATGACAAAATAACGTTTAAAATTAAGTATTTTTAGTTATTTTTTTTCACGAAAAATTCTTAACATACAAGACTACTACATAATTTTGGAAGTAATTTTATCACGCTTTTATAAGCATATCATTTCATCCCCTTTTTCTATAATAAATATCTATTTATTTTTTTATAAAGTAGATTAAAATTAATAGCATATATTTTTTAATTTTTCCAGTTTACCATATGATATCCAATTCATACCCAAAATCTTTATAAAATAAATATTTCATTTAAATCTTAAAGTATTTTTTAGGTTTTGAGTCTTAATGGGCAATGAGAAAGCTGAAAATCATCCCTAAATTTCTAAATTTTTTGTTCTTAAGCACAAACAAACACTCCAACAAATTATGAGATTGGTAGAATTAATTAGTTCAAGAAGTTGTGAGCTTGTGTTCTAGATGTTTCATATTGAACGGTTGGTGGGTGGATTTGAGCATACATGATGATGTGAACCGACAGTCTCCTTAGCAAGTTGTATCCTCTTAGTTAAGTTTGGGGCCGTTATACTCAGTTATCCTTAAAGAGATCTCAGTCTTATTCCGACCGTGGTTTTAAGACAAAAAATCATCTCGAATCTTGTATTAATTTTTGAATCGAGACGATTTTTTATCTCAAATCTCGTGCTGAATGATTCGAGATCCAGAATTTCAATTGGAATTCGAGATTTTTTTAGACACAAAATCAGAAGTCTAAACGAATATCGTACCCAATCCCCGATCCAAATTCAAAATTTTCTGACAACATTAGTTCAACAATAAAAACTAAAATTAAAAGACTAGAGTTTTATAAATATATATAGATAGATAGAGAGAGAGGAGAGAGATTAAATTTCTTTTAAGGCTGATTGTTGATATGTTCTTAGACTAAATTAGGCAGAAAGATAGTGTAAAAATTATGTGTAAAGTTAAAGGACCATAAATCCTTGCCGTACGTTAACAACATGTCAACTCAAATTGAAGACAAATTAGATTGAATAAATCAACAGAGAATTTGAAGGAAAAAGATACATTCAAAGAGTAATCTATGGGGGTAGGTTTCATATAATTTTCTAAAAACGGTTTAGTTGGTTGGGATTTAAGAATCATACATGAACATAATTGAACTTGTCATCTGTCTCATTGAGTGAATGCTGTCGTTTTTGTTGCTGTTGAAGATGAGACACTTCTTCTTAAATTGATCGTGAGAGTTAAATTACTTAAATAATAATTGATAGTCGGTTGTTGTATCCCTATGACACATCACTACTAATGGAATTGGTGGAGCATCTATTCTTAAATTCTATTATTTTTTTGAACAATTATTTGAAATGGAATTCGGATTTAGATTCATGTTCATCTTTTTTTTATGTCGTAAACGGTTAAGATTCAATTATTTATAAATTCGACTGGGTATACGAGTTTGAACACGGAGGCATGACATGCTAAATATTTAGAGAGGTTGCAACAGCAGAATATTCTATGGGTTATGATATATTTTTTTTCATTAAAGCAATCAAGAAGAAGAAGCTAGGCATGTCTTGTTGTCTCTTTAAGTATATGTATGTTTAATGCATATTAATCAATGTGTGTGTGTGTAACACCGTTGATCATTTGAATTTGTCCAAAACTTGCTTTTATGACCCTGCTTAGATTCTTCTTTGAGTTTCTTCAAATAAAAGAGAAAGAGAAAGAGTTTCTTACATGTAATTATTTGGATCAGATTCTTAATTCAAAGACTTTTCAGTTAGATTCACATGATTTAGGGGTGTTCACGTATCGGGTCGATATATTTTTTTAAAAAAATTTGTTAAATCTGATTAGATCAGCGGTTGAGAAATTTGAACCCAAAATCACAAATTTAAAGGGGAAAATTGTTGCGGTTCAGTTCGGCGGTTCAGCGATTTGGGCCGGTTCAGATCGGCGATTTGGGTCATAATTTTTTAAATAAAATTTTGTGTGTTTTTCAAGTAATAATTGAAGAGAAAAAAAATTCTATTTTTAATTTAGGTGGTGTATATTGTCATATGATTATTGAATGTCTTAAATCTAATGGATAAAAAAGAAGAAAAATATATAGTAATGTCTAATTTGAACGTGGGTCGGTAGTTTGGGCGGTTCGGGTCGCAGTTCGAGTCAAACCCGAAATAATTGCACAAAATCATGCACCGACCCAAAATTTGAGGTTCGGGTTGAGGTGACCCGAAATCAATTTTAATTCTTCCTATACCAGCACAGTTCGGTTCGAATTAGGTTGCGGTTTGAACCGAAAATCTATGCACCCTTAATGTGAGTTATTACAATCATTGTAACTAATTTCACTTCACTTACATTGGATTAACAAAAACCTAATTTCCAAATTAGGTTTGTATATGTGTGTGTATCTATCTAAGTTAAATTAAGAAACTTTATATTAAGATAATGGAAAAGGCTATTTAACTTAAAATTTTGACTTAAATCGATATATTGGATTTCATGAAATTAATGGTTAAGATTTTGATAATTAAGGTAGTGTTTTTTCGTCTGAAATCTGAATAGATATGAATTTGATTGAAACTAAATAGGTTTTACATGTTTATTTTTCTTTTCAATGTTGGAATATGTGTTATGTTTATTTTTTTTTTTAAATAAAAATATTTGAAATATTGTAATTTGACATTTATATCTTTGTAATCATTACATATAATTATTATAAATTTAAAAACATGAAAAATACAATTAAAATCTAACATATAATCAAGTAATGGACAATAAAGTACATACTAAAAAAATTTATACATTGTTCCGTATGCAAAAAGTTATGAAAATTATTGTAATAATTTAAATAAAACCAAATGGTAAGAAAAGAAAAATATGAGAAAAAGTTAAATATAAAAGAAAAATAAAATAGTAGCTTTTTAGAATATGGAAAATAAGTATAAAAACTAAGAGTATTTTTGCAAAACAATATTTATTTTATTTCATATATTTTTTCCTATTGATATATAAGTCATAAAATTCAACTTTTTCAATTAAGTGTTAAATGTCTGAAATTAATATATAAACCAAGAAAAAACAAACAAGTAAAATAACAAAATATTTGAAAATAAGTTAAATTAATACTTCAGACATAAAAACAAACATGTACTAACTACTAAATTTAAATAAATAAAAAAAGTTGGAATTATGTTTTAGATAACTCATTATTTGAGTAGGGATGATATAAAAATTTATTCGAATCCATTTAATTCAGAAATCGAGATAATTTCTCGTTTCAAATTAAAAAATAAATATAAAATTATGATTGTTTTTTCAAATTTATATGGATTGGCACATCCTCCACGGATTGCCGTGAAAGATTACTACACTACATGTGCAAAGCTAATGTGCTAAAATTATGGGTTTAAGTGCTTTGAACTAGATCCGGTCACGGTTCTAATTCATAATCGGAATCGATTATGTACGGTTTATTAGGATTCACATCCTAACCGAACCGTTTTGATTCCGGTTTTTGATTTCACATTTTTATGGAACCAAAACAGAGCCGAAATTATCCGATTTGGTTCCGGTTCCACAAGTGTGGAATCGGGAACCAATCTGTTCGGTTTCGATTCGGAACCGAATGAACCGTGGCCAGATCTACTTTGAACTTTAAAAAATATTGCTAATAATTATTTTTTAAAAGGAAAATATTTGTCTTTACACAAAATAATAATTATCATCATCTTTTTTTCCAAGGCATCCCATATTACCCTTTTGAAGCCAGCAGCGGCTTTAGGGCCCACATATTATTGGGCTTTTCTAGGATCACTTTGGGATTATAAAAACAGCCGGGATGCGGCTGGACAGACGTGGAGCCCCACGAATACACATCAAAAAGCCTGTCAATTGAGCCAGCTAAGCTAAGTTAGCTCGCCCTTCTTTCGCCACGTGGTAAAACTAAAATCCAGTTTCACAGCCTCAATCATCACACTGCTGTCACCAGAACATTTCCCAAAGTCTTTCGCGCTGGAAAGCCGTTAATCGCGCCATTTTTCGACGTTACAGCTTCAAACGTCGTAAAATCAAATAAATAAATAAACAAATACAAATTTAATTAAACATAAAAAAAAAATAATAATAATAATAGTAAATAAATCACTTAATCAAGTAAGCATAATTAAACAATTAATTAAAATATAATTAAATCTCTGTTGAATGAATGGTGGGAGAGAAGTCGCCTTCCTCATTGCTTGAACAATCTTCAATATGCAACCCCACCACATATATTCTCAATATAGTTATTATATGTATAGTATTTTTTTAATTATACTCTACTAGATTTCCCATTTTGCCCTCATTCATTTTTATTTTCAACTCAATATATATATAAGCATACAGAATTGAAATGCACCACAGGAACTTCCATTTCTCTCTGCATCTGTGACATAACATTCAGAGAAGTGAACATAAAAAAAAAAGACTTAAAATTTGGCATTTCTCTTCATCGAAACAGAACAAATAAGGTATGCTTATTTATCATTTATAGGCTTTATAGGCATTTTTTTGTTTCTAGCGCGATGTTAAATGTTAATTTGTTATTCGTTTCGTCACGGTTCGAATATAGAATCAAAATAAAAAAGTCAAACATGCTTATAGCGGGAGCCTCATGCAATGTTTGTTTTTCTTTATTTGCTATATTGTCTTGCTTCTTGTGTGCCTAACTTTGGATATTGATCATTGAATGGTAAACTAAGCATTTTTTTTTATCCAATTATTAAGAGTGTTACAGTTATTGAAATTTAGTCTCTTCTGGGTTATCTTTGTTTAGCTTGTCACTTGTTGAGAATTTGTTTTGCTGTGTATGTTTGAATCTTTATCCATTCAAAAGCATATAATGCACACTGCAAATATTTTATTTGCTCCCTTGTTGTTTCTATGTACATTTATTGGATATTTTAGTTTACATTGGTTAGTTAATTCACAGTGAAATGCCTGGACTAACAATGGAAGCGTTGAATGGAGATAGCGGCGGAGTAGATGGAGCTAATGGAAGCTACACGGGGTATAAGGACAGTTTTATGCAGCAAAAGTCTCCAAGAAGTCCGTTGAGTCCACAGAGTCCCTGCAGTGATTCCATTGATTTGGCTCTTGATGGCATTGTTGAGACCTCTATTGAGCAGCTGTATCACAATGTCTGTGAGATGGAGAGCTCTGATCAATCGCCATCAAGGGCTAGCTATGGATCATATGGTGAGGAATCAAGGATTGATTCGGAGTTGCGGCATCTTGTTGGAGGCATTGGGGAGATGGAGATAACAAAAGAAGTGGTAGTGGATAAAAAGGAAGAGAGTAATGGAGGAGAATTTACTTCCAAGAATGTTAAAGAGTCTCCTGATAAGAGGGTTGTGAAGAAGGGAAAGAAACAATCTGCAGGTTCTAAGCAGAATTCTAACTCGCGGTTGAGTTCTGAAGCATCAGTAAAGTCAAGTCCTAAGGGAAAATCTTCTAATGAGCGACCTCCGACTGAAAAGAGATATGAGAAGAATACAAGAAAACAAAATAGTGCTTTCTCTGCAAAGAAGCAAAGGAATTTTGCTTCTTTAACAGAAAAATATCAGAGTGGTTCAGAAGATCCTCTTGAGACAGGATTGGAAAATCCTGATCTTGGACCATTTTTGCTCAAACAAACAAGAGAGATGATTTCTTCCGGTGATAATCCCCAGAAAGCTCTTGAATCGGCTACGCGAGCAATGAGAGCATTTGAATTGTGTGCAAATGGGAAACCAAGTTTGGAGCAAGTAATGTGTTTGCATGTTCTGGCAGCAATATACTGCAGTTTAGGCCAATACAATGAGGCGATTCCCGTTCTTGAGCGTTCGATTGAAATGCCAGTCATAGAGGATGGACAAGATCATGCACTTGCTAAATTTGCTGGGTGCATGCAGTTAGGTGATACTTATTCAATGTTGGGTCAGATTGAGAATTCAATACTGTTCTACACAGCAGGTCTGGAGATTCAAAGGCAAGTCTTGGGAGAGACTGACCACCGTGTTGGTGAGACATGTCGGTATGTAGCTGAGGCTTATGTTCAAGCATTGCAATTTGATGAGGCTGAGAAGATTTGTCAGTTGGCTCTTGACATCCATAGGGAGAATGGTTCTCCAGCTTCTATTGAAGAAGCAGCAGATAGGAGACTAATGGGACTTATCTGCGACTCAAAAGGAGATTATGAGGCTGCTCTTGAGCATTTTGTTTTAGCAAGCATGTCAATGGCAGCCATTAATGGCCATGAAATAGACGTTGCTTCAATCGATTGCAGCATTGGAGATGCATATTTATCCTTGGCTAGATTTGATGAGGCAGTATTCGCATATCAGAAAGCATTAACAGTGTTCAAATCAGCTAAAGGAGAAAACCATCCTGCGGTTGCTTCAGTTTTTGTTCGTTTAGCTGAATTGTACCACAAGATAGGAAAGTTAAGGGATTCCAAGTCATATTGTGAAAATGCACTCAAAATTTACGGAAGGCCTAATCACGGCATCCCCTCCGAAGAGATAGCCAGCGGGTTAATTGACATTGCTGCAATTTATCAATCAATGAATGGACTGGAGCAGGCACTAAAGTTACTCAAGAAAGCTTTGAAGATATATGGAAACACCCCAGGTCAACAGAGCACAATTGCAGGAATAGAAGCACAGATGGGAGTTATGTATTATATGATGGGGAACTACTCTGATTCCTACAACACTTTCAAAAGCGCCATTTCGAAGTTTCGAGCAAGTGGAGAGAAGAAATCTACTCTGTTCGGGATTGCGTTGAACCAAATGGGTCTCGCCTGTGTGCAGCGTTATGCAATAAATGAGGCAGCTAATTCGTTTGAAGAAGCAAGAAGTATTTTGGAGAAGGAATATGGACCTTATCACCATGACACATTAGGGGTCTATAGTAATCTTGCTGGCGCTTATGATGCAATGGGCAGGTATTATATTCTTTGCTTTTCCCTCATATTCTAGCGATATCATTAATACATACATTGTTTATTGCACTACAATTCCTTGAGAAGTCCATATTTCTGTCAACGAAAGCATTTAAAGGTATTATATTCTTCGCTTTTCCCTCGTATTCTAGCGATATTATTAATTAATACATCATTTGTTTCACTACAATTCATTGAATTATGATATTACAGGATAGATGACGCAATTGAAATTTTGGAATATGTTGTCGGCATGAGAGAAGAGAAGCTAGGAACAGCAAATCCTGATGTTGAAGATGAGAAACGGAGGTTGGCCGAGTTGTTGAAAGAAGCAGGCAGAGTTAGGAACAGAAAATCCAGGTCACTAGTTACATTCCTTGACAGCAACTCTCAGATTTTAAAAGAAGATTCCATTGAGGTATTATCCTGAGATTATTGTATATAAACACTTATGTAAAATATGTATTATTAGATCAAAATTAGGTTGTTGGTTTATCGATTCTTCTTGGTGGAGTTGGTAAGTAAATAACAGCATGTCTTTTAAGGATATGAAGCTGGTCTTAGAAGATCATTACAGTGTCAACAGAAAGCTGCATTTCTACTTCATTCTTATTAATTTGTTAAAATTTCTATGTCATATTCTTCTGTGTATACCATGAGTTCAAATTAATAAATGGTGGGATTTCATTTTCTCTTGTTGTTATGCCACAACTGCCTGCTGAAATATTTTTTATTTGCTTCTTCTATAATTGATTAAGATGGTGAGCTTTAATGTCCTCTATGCCCCTAGAATTGTGTTGTTGCTTTGGACAAATTTGTTTTTAAGGATTACAAGTTGGTATTTTATTGTGCCTAGTTTGAGTATTTGTCTTTAAATGGCATCAGAAATTAGTTGAGTTATCAATCTAGAAGCGAGATCGCCCCTTATTGACAACAGTTGAGTTGTCATTGTTCCGGGGCGAAGAAAGGCAAAACTTTCTCAAGACACAATACAGATAGAATTGATAGCACAACTGAAATTTTGGATTGATATTCAAATTGACTGAGATACAAGAAACTTGTTCTTTTGCAAGCTCCTAAAAGTCTAAAAGAAGCATCATACTATATTCTTTCTTCTAGGCTAATTGTAGGCATTTGAAATGTAAGTGTTCTGTTGCATCATAACTACATCTTCCCGGAATGAAGACAAACCTGCTCGATTGAGGCTGGTGGGTTGGAGAAGGAACCATTGATAATGTGATTAGCAACCCACATGTTTGCTGCTTGCGAGTAGTGTATGCCATCCCAGCTAATGTGTTTTGATGGATGATCACATGGATTACCATAAACGGTTCCATTCACTATAGACTTTTTCCCGCAATCAATATGGTATCCGTAGTAGCTACCACAGCAGAAATTCATCGGATCAACAAATCCTGCATATCACCATTGTTCTATTATGATTAGATATGCCCTGTCCTACCTATATATAAAAAAAAGTATAAATAGAGGTTTTGAAAGGTAATTAATCAAGTTACCTTGATTCTTCGCATCGCTAACAAGAGCATATTTAACCGAGTATATATCAACATAAGTGAAGGCTGCATAAGTTAGCTGTAGCCTAAGCTGGGATACCGTGTCCTTAAGCTGCCTATTGAATTCCTGAGCCATCTCATTTTGAGGCTTTACACAACCACTTTGATCTAGATTATTAGGTTTCGATTGGTCATATATGACACTATACGGCAAGCACCCAAATGGCCCCGTGTTATGTATCCAAAAGAATCTTGCTCCTTCCGTGTAGAGTTGCTGAAACATGAACGATGACAAGCATTAGCACTATAACCAATTCACTATAAACTAAGTATCATAATGAACAAATATTGTCGCTTACATTCACTGCTTGGGAGAACTGGTTCAGGATATCAGGAATGGATGCTCGAACTTGTTCTTCAGCCATGTGCTGAAAACCGTAGGCAATATCATTCTGTCCGATATCAAATGTATACAATGCCTTGGAGAAGTCCCTAGGCCTTGGGAGGTTGCTTTTGAAGGGTGGGGTTGTTCCTGGTGCAAAAAATCGCCAACAGATTGTCGTAAGTAAACCTTAGGACCAGAAATTGCATCTCCAAACACCTCCACTTAATGAATACGAGCTTCGGTATCCTAAACATGTTGGTTACTTGAGATTGTGTACATGCTACAAGAGTACTAAAAGATGCATA
This sequence comes from Zanthoxylum bungeanum, assembly GCA_019454045.1. Classification (NCBI taxonomy): domain Eukaryota; kingdom Viridiplantae; phylum Streptophyta; class Magnoliopsida; order Sapindales; family Rutaceae; genus Zanthoxylum; species Zanthoxylum bungeanum. The sequence continues at coordinate 6,924 of SKCR01050114.1, read as the reverse complement.
AAAAGAACAGAGAATATAAAGAGACTGACTGTTGCGACTGAGTTGATTATAGAGAGCCGAGGTGCGAGACTTGAATTGCATAAATTGGGCAATTTGAATGCCAAGATGGAACGGACTATAACCACCAGGTCGAATAGATGAACCTCCAGTTGCAAAATTTGCACCATGCCTAAAATTTGTCCCAATTGAATCCAGGTACGGACTCAGGTATGGCAACTTCAATTTCTCAGCTGCACTTCAAAACAGATCATATAAACACCAGCATAACAAATGCTACTAGAGCAGTTAACATTCTTCTCATATTTCCAAATTCTACTAGAATTGTTTCTAAATGAAGGTGCCTATCACGATAATAAAGTGTTAATTTGCTATCCGCTTATTTACGAGTTGAACACTGAAAATAGTCTCTCTTACTGATAAAAGATGAAAATATATGTCATATTTTACATTAAAATTTGAAATTTCTCTTATTTTTAGATTAGAATTAGAGCTCAACCGACCACATGTGTCGACTCTCGTTGCGGCACCTCTCACGGTGTCATCATGATCCTTCCCAAATTGTTTCAGGCTGTAAACAGTAAAGCATCAATGGATAGATTGGTTACCAATAAAATCTATGATGAGACGGCCGTCACAGAATCTTCCAGAAGGATGCAGAAAGAAAGTTTCACCATTTGGTGGAGGAACTTCTGTCAAGGCGGCTGATATAGCTCCGGTGTCTGAATTTGAGTCGCCGAAATTATACAAAGCCGGGAACCCACATCCCTTTAAACCGGCGCCACCCATTGATCCTCCCATTAACACCAAAACTAGAAGCAGAGACAGTAGCCTCACAGTGACAGACTCCATGGTTGGTTAAACAAAAGAAGAATGAATAATATAAAGAATAGAATTTATTTTCTTCTTGCTCATTGCAAGGAGACAAATGTTGTTTTACTTATTAGATGGCATTGTCTTGTCCGGATCCTTTCTCGAGTCAGAGAAAATGATATCAACTTTCTGAATAGTGTGGATTAACAAAATCAACTGCCCACCGACAGCTGAATTTTGGATGGATTTATATGCAAGTACAAAAAAGCCACCATGTTAATTGAATATAGAAAGGCAGCTTGATCAGTACACATATGCACCGTTTGCTAGAAATAGATCCGGGCACGATTTTGATTCCGAATCTAAATCTAATTGGAATCAAATCAGAAAGAATTGTCTAGTTCCGGTTCGAGAATCAGAATTGATTCTGTACGATTCGGGTAGGATTCTCATCCTACGATTCCAATATTAATGTAATAAAATTTAAATTCAACATCTTTATTTTATTTTTAATTTAACCTTTAACCGATAATTAAATCCACTGATAATTAAATCCACTGACAGGTGAATTTTTGATGGATTTATATGCAAGCACAAAAAAGCCACAAGACTTTAAATTTATCTGTCATGGGCCAGTGGTACACTGTAGTACACTGTAAAAGTTAGTTATAAGTGTTATTAAGAGATCGCTAATATAATCGTCATCCAGATTATACCTATAGAGATTTGACGTTTTTATCTATATCTCTGGGATAATCCGAATATTTGTGACAGATGGATTATACGTATGTGATGACCTCGACCTGTATGATTCAGCGAGTTTATCTATGGTCGTTATAATATACGGGTGGGTAGATTATGGACATGAAATTGGATTTCGTGATGGATATGCCTGAATCTAGAGAATCTCACTAATGAAACATACTCGTATAGTACTAAGACTACTTTTGTAAATAATATTGATTATTTATAGATCGTTTAACGGTTAAACGATTAATACACGCTTTAAGGGGTTTTCCGGCTTTTTCCTAATTAATGTGTATTTGATTTAAATGCTTGATTTTATTAAATCCACATTAATTAATTGTCAAATAAAGTATTTGACACTTGTCTCGAATATATGTATTATGGAATATTTAATGTAAAGATTATACATATATTTGGATATTTATATTTGTAATTATCTAATTATTTAATCCATCTGTCACAAATATTCGGATTATCCCAGAGATATAGATAAAAACGTCAAATCTCTATAGGTATAATATCGACGACGATTATATTAGCAATCTCTTAATAACACTAAGAACTAACTTCTACAGTGTACCACAGGCCATGATTCAGCGAGTGTACTATCTTATAAATTATCTTATAAATTAATTTATAAATCTTGAGAATATAAGTTAATTTATAAATCTTGTAATGAGAATATAAACTATCTTATAAATTTATCAAACGTTACATTTTATTTCATTGGTTAGCGACAAGACTTTAAATTTAAAGAAGTAAGGAGTTCAAAAAAAGTTAATTTATATTTTATCTATTTTTATTAAAGAGGATCATGAACTGGTTGGTAGATCAGACCAAGGCTCCGATTAGGAATCGGAACCGAACCGATTGGAACAGGACGGTTTCATATCCGGAACCGGAACCTTATTTAACTGGTTCGGTTAGGGTTCTTGTCCCAACCGAACTGGTAGGAATCATTGGAACCGAACGATTCCAGCAGTTCCTACGGTTCTAATCGGAACCGTTTGGTTCCGGTTAGAACCGGGGTTAACGGCTAATTTTAGGGGCATTTTAAGTATCACAAAAATATTCTTAAAATGTATAAATATGAGTATTTTTTCATTATTTCAACACATCAATCTCTCAATTCTCAATTCTATCAATTTCTACAATTCTCTTATTCTCAATTTCTCTCATCTATAATTATAATTTATCATTCTCAATTCTCTAATTCTTTAAAATTTCTTAAACAACAAATGACAAACTCATATGAGAACACAATGTCAAATGTGACAACCCAAGAGAGCGGCCCTAGTATCGGTTTCCCGGAGAAGAGAAGTTAAGTCTCGTTCCCCGGATGTTTTCAAAATTCATTTTCTTTTAATCGATACTGCAAATGAAGGTCTAAGAGCAGTATGCAACTATTGTGGGGTTTATTACAAATTTACTAGTGGATACGACAATATGCACAAGCACCTGGAAAAACATCATGTGGTTGAGCTTGGACTTGATACGACGCAAACTCAAATGGCCAGGTACGCATCATCTAGTAGAGGTACGAGTTCTTTAAATTTATTTAAATATTCTCATGTTAAAAATAGAGAAGAATTTGTTAAATTAACTTGTATGGCACATCTTTCTTTAAGTTTTGGTGAAAAACTTGCTTTTAATAATTACGTTCAAAATGCTTTAAATCCGGAATTAGATAATTATTTATCTACAAATTTCGAGTTTCCAAATGAAAGTTTAGTTAGTAAAAAATTTTAAATCCTTAAATTATGGAACCGACATTAAAATGTATATCTTGTATTATCAATTATTGCTAAAGAGATATTAGCGGTTGAGCAAGCCTTCAGCATGTAAGGCAATATATTGGAAGTTAGACGGTCTTCATTACATCCAAATACTCTAGAAGCAACAACATGTGTGGATGATTGGACCCGAGCTTATCTGAGGTAACAAGAAGATGCCCCGATGAATTTGAAGATTTGTTCGACAGTGCATCTGCAAGTGCAAGCTAAACTGGAGCTGAAGGATCAACATACACTGATAATGATGATTGATAATTAAATAATTGTAAAATTACAATTGAGAAATATCTTAAAATTGTAATGGAACTACGTGAGCTTTGATTCCTTTCACCCCTGGAGGATACGTAGGCAACTTAAGTTTTTAAAAATTTAAGTTCAAACTCTTTAATTTAATAATTTAATTTTTAATTTTTTTAGACAAGAACTTTATTTGTAATTTAATGTAAATTTATTATATAAATTCAAATTAATAATTTTAAATTAATTTTTCAATCTCAATTTTTTTATTAAAGAAAAAATGGAATGGAATCGGAATCGGAATCAGAACCGAAATTAACCGATTCGGTTCCGATTCCATACTCATGGAACCGGGAACCCACCGGTTAGGTGGCATGTTGTCTTAAAAAAAAACGGCATGTTGTCTTAACAACCAAAAAACTCCACTATTTCTCCAACTCAATTAGGGGTGGGCATCAGATCGGATCCGATCCGATTTACAAATCCGATCGAATCCTGTTGGTCTGGTTCGACGAATTTCGGATCCGATCCGATCCGATCGAATTTTTTTTTTTTAATGTGCAAAACGATGTCGTTATATATTTAAAAAAAAAAAAAATTTCGATCGGATCCGATCCGATCCGCTCGATTTTTTTGACTCAAACCCACCGAATTCGGATCGGATCGGACCAATCCGATCCGATCCGAAATAGGATGATTTCGGATCGAATTGGTCCGATTCGATCTGATTCGAATTCGGATCGAACCAATCCGATCCGATCCGATCCGATCCGATCCGATAATTATCGGATCGAGTTCGATAACATGATTCGATCCGATCGAATCAAACAATCGTGGGCATTTCGGATCGGATCGGATTCGGTCCGATCCGAATCCGAATCCGATAATGCCCACCCCTAAACTCAATAATCGGTGGCATGTTGTCTTCAAAATATCTGCCATAAATTTTAGGGGAAAAAAACACTTTTTTATTTATACTCTCCACACAGAAAGTTAACTTTTTATTCTTTTATTTAATTTCATCCCATATTTATTTTTATTTTTTTTTATTGGAAAATAAATGCATTCAATATCAGGTATGTCGAAACTTGAACCAAATTATTTTTTTTCACTGTCCAAGTTTATTACAAGGTTTCATACGGCTTCAGTTGGCTATCAAAAAAGGTGTTATCCGCGGGAGTGTCGGAAGAATAAATTCTTAACGTAATTAAATTAAAAATTAAACGATTGTAAATTTTTTGGGATAGGTGATTAGATTCTATAAGGATGCCAATAAAAGATAATGAATTAAGAGTTGCTGGAAAGTAAATCTTTACTATAATTAAATAAATTCTAATTATAGAGAAAAACTTGAAAAGGATCTAACTAATGAATTGAAAATAACTTCATCAACTCTCATGTTTCACTTTCTCGATACTTCAAGAAGTGTGTATTCATGGAGGAGCGGTTTTGTAGCCTCCGGAGAGCAAGTTGGAGAGGAAATAGCTCGATGTATAATTTATTATTTTTTGATCAATTTATAAATAAAATAAATGGGCTTTTAAGGAGAAATTGATCTTAGGCTATTTTATTTTTAAAATGGACTGAGCTTGATTTTATATTTTGTCCCAAATACATATCAAATAAAAATCATTCAGTTTTCCACATTAGAAAACATGACAATCTGTATGTTGAGAAATTCTTGCATGAAAATAATATGCTCAAGTAATTAGTATATGAATATAATTATTGGTTGTAACAATCCTGTATTAAATGTGAAAGATAAAAGAGTTTTATAAATAGTAGCTGTATTATAATCAAGCTCATCAACTTTTAGTTCTACATTCTTCAATATGATGATACAAAATAGTATGCTTAATGGTAGATACAAAATAGAAACAATTAAACAACACCCATAAATACATTATTTATTAATTTTTAAGTTGTATTTTTTAACATAATATTTATGCTCAAGCCCAAATTAGTTAAAAAAAATTTCCAATACACTTTTGCATCAATCTCATTTCTTAAACATGTCTAAAATAAATGATAACATTGAATTTGTTTGAATCATTATATTTAATTTGTATGTGTATAGATAATTGACTATTTTTCATTTTAAATCCACTTATTTATGTGTTTTTCCATTTGCAAAAGAATAAGGATTTCATTACATTTAAATAAAAATAAAAATAATCATGTTTAGGTTTAGGTTTGGTTATTGAACTTCTAATTTATTGGTATATTTTAGTGATTTTTTTACTAAACCATGTCGTGGATAGTTGTTATGCATAAAATATTCACATATCATATATTTTTTATTTATATTTATTTTCCATAATTTTGCCCTCATTAACATGATTTTCTGGTTACGCTACACCATTGGATAACTGCCGGTTATGGATTAAGGATATGTAGCCATATCATACATTTAATGCACCTTTCATCTAGGTGGAGTCGGTTTATATGAATCTTTTAACACTGTTGTATTTTATTTCATTAGCACAATTTAATTTATAATTCATGTCATAAGAATTCGATTAATTTTTACTTTAGATGTCGAGACCTAACACGATCTTTTCCTTTCACATCTCTTTCACATAATAATTTTTTTTTCAAAAGAAAGAAAAAAACAGAAACCAAACTCATTCTATATGTTTGAAAAAGGTCCATCAGATTGATATTCAAATTGATCCGAGAAAATGCAAGAAATTTTAGCTTGTGCAAGGACTAAAAATATTTCAACTCAACTATTTGTAGGCATATATATATGAAAAGTGAGTGATCAGTTGTTGCATCATACATACTCACATCTCCCCAGAATGAAGACAAACCTGCTCTATTGAAACCGGCGGGTCGGAGAAGGATCCATTCAGAATGTGATCCGCAATCCACTGGTTTGCTGCCTCTGTGTGGTGTCCCCCATCCCAGCTAATGTGCATTGAAGGATGATCACAAGGGTTACCATAAACTGTTCCATTCACTATAGCCTTTTCCCCGCAAGCAATACGATATCCATAGTAGCTACCACAGCAGAAATTCATCGGATCAACAAATCCTGCGTATAGTATGATTAGAAATGCCATGTCCTATACATAATATAGAAGTTGAAGTAGACGTTGCGAAAGTAATTAATCAAGTTTTACCTAGAGTCTTTGCATTGCTAATTAGAGCATATGTGACTGAGTATATGTCAACATAAATGAAGGCTCCATCAGGAAGTTGAAACCGTAGCTGGGTTACTTTATCCTTAAGCTGCCTGTTGAATTCTTGAGCCATCTCATTTTGAGGCTTGACGCACCCATTTTGATCGAGATTCATAGGTTTTGATTTGTCATTCATGACACTATATGGGGAA
>SKCR01050113.1:0-39332 GCA_019454045.1 Zanthoxylum bungeanum | reverse complement strand
ATTATTGAGTGATTAAATACATGGATTGAAAGATATTAAGTTTTGGGTTTTAAATTTTTATGGACTATATGAATAGATTAAAGTTGGGTGTTGATGAAATAATGATTTGGTTATGAAGGAAATTTGGATGTTATATGGTGGTTTGAGTATTGCTTTTTGTATAGGATGATTAGGGTGTGCTTTGAATGATTGGGGAATTGAAGAAGAAAAGGAGCAGAATCCTGGAAACCAAGGTCGTGTCGCGACACAAGAAGGGCGTGTTCGCGACGCAAGAGAAAAATGACGACTGGATTCAGAACGCAGCGTGTCGCGACGCGAGCACAGAATTTCACCAATCAGTTTTAAACCCCCAGTTCTGCCTTAGCGTGTTAGAGGCCACCCTTAGGGACTCGTATCAGTTTGTACACATATCTTATATCAAATTATGATCATCATAAGCCTCGTGTATATGATTTATGGATATATTCTTTAAGCATTGTAAAAGTTGTTGGGGTCAAATCAGAGAGGCGCATCGGAAGGAGCGCGGATCGGGCGAAATCGTAGTTTAAAATTTTTAAACTTACGAATAAATTATTTAATATCCAATATAATAATTCATTCATATTTCACCTAAACGTATTTATTCGATATCATATAACGACATAAATAATATAGAAACATCGCGAAACTTTAGCGAAAACATTTATCCCCAAAATAGCATAAAACGTGTTTCCGGCCGAACCGACCGACCAATGTTCATGGGGACTTCCCAAGTCAGCCCCCAAAACATTTGGACAGTTCGGGACTGCCCGATTAGTGCACAGTTCACTGTTTGGGCTTCCGTTACCCGGTAACTCCGTATTTCACCGTTTTCGCTTATTTTCACTCCGAAATAATTTCCGATAAATATTTTTCTTTGGCAATTAAAATAAACTAATTTATTCTAATTACTCAATAAATAAAAAAATGAATTTTTATCAGAAAAATCAGATTTATCATTAATTACAATAAGACCCCAAAGTTTTGTAATTTAACCATTTTAGTTTTAAATGTGTCAATTACATATTTAATTGATTCCAAATCAATCCCAAAATAATTTTTACCATTTTGGAACAAAATCAGAAACTTTTCCAGATTTGCGCAAACTGCCGAGTAATTTTCAAAATTACGAAACAGCCCCTGAACTTTTCATTAATTACAATTTGGCCCAATTTGTTCAAAACACATCAAGATCAAATCCAATCAATCCCCAATTTGACACACATCAAATATACATCAATTATATCATATATATGAAAAGCCCCAAAATTTGAATGGGTTAAGAACCCTAATTTCCTAAATTACTCAAATTGGACAATTTACATTAAATTGATAAAATTCAATACTTTAATCTTTCAATTACCACACCAATCAAGTCTCACCATCATGAAGTTAATCAAGAACAATTCTAGGTTAATTATGAATGGCTAATCAACTCTAGAATGACAACTTTAATTTTTAATTAATCTAATAAGCTTAATTACCCCTAATAAGCTCATTAATTAATTATACATACTTAACATCTCCAACAAGTTTACAATCACAATATTTCACATATTAAAGATTAGAGAAAATTCTAAACTACATAAGTTGAAGTGAGAAAATGAAGAAACAATTCTTAATTGAAGAAAATTGGAAATAACTTACTAAAACTCCAAGTTAGAAGCTTTTTCCTTAGGTTCTTCAAATTTTCTCTCAATCTTTCCTTAGTAAATATTTTAAAACCTTGTGTAGTTGTAAACAATGAAAACAAAAATTACTTACATCACTTTCCTTGTGTTGCCAAGAGTTAAAAAGGAAAAAAAAACATAAGCAATGTAATTTTTGTTTCATTTTAATTGGCCATTGTTACTTGTTACACTTTGTAACAATGACTTCAAAAGCAAATAACAAGTGAACCAATGAGAATTTGCCATTTCCTAACAATAAATAATGAAACAAGTGTAACCACTTATTCCATGACATTTAAAAGTTTAAATCATTACTTAAGATATTTATTTTATTAATAAATCTAATCATTTAACAATTAAATAATTAAATAATAAATATAAATATCTTAAATATATGTATTATATTTACAATAAATATCTCAAATACATATATTAATGATATATAAAAAAAAAATCATAATTTGATATTTTATTAATGTCTATTTAATAAAATCAAGTATTAAAGACAAATACACATTAATTCGGAAATGACCGTTAGGTCCCGATTGCATGTATTTTTCGTTTAAACCATTTAACGAGTTATAAATAATCAGTATTATTTATAACAGTTGCCCTAGTGCTCTACGAGTATATTTCATTAGTGAGACTCTCTAGATTCAGGCATATCCGTCACGAAATCTAATTTTGTGTCCATAATTCACCCACCCGTAAATTATGAAGTCCACGGATAAACTCGCTGAATCATACAGGTCGAGGTCACTGCATACATATAATCCCTTCGTCACAGGTATCCTGATTATTCCAGAGATATAGATGAAAATGTCAAATCTCAATAAGAATAATCTCGTCGACGTATCAATTAGCAATCTTTAAATAACATTCGGAACTCACTTCCGAAGTATACTATGGCCATAGATTTAACAGATTACTAATCACAATTAAACTACATATGCTCTGTACATAGAACTGACGGATCATTTCTTGATACTCACATGATATCATGAGCATGAGTCCACACCCAACGAACAGGCGGAGGTCTGATCTAAATAGATCGGTGACGTGACTACCATCTAAGTGTGGAGGATAACTCATATATCCACTATGGTATCTCAAGTCAAAGAATCACTATGCTACTCAACCCGAGAAGATTCCTATTGACGTTGGTGTACCATCCATTAGGAAATCTTCAGTAAGCCGTTCAGTGTTTATCAAATAAACACCTACACGTCTATACGAGTCTCCCAAGACTTATGGTTCATTGGGATAAACCATCAGACCAACTCCGATATACGACATGTACTGGTCTCAACGGAATTTACTAACCGACCCGTGTTAGTAAATCTTGTCCATGAAATTAATTTAAGGATATACAACTTATAGTGACACTTCCCAATGTCAATTACAAGCTATGTTGTAACTGTGCACTACGTTGTAAATCATAGGGTCTTTGTCTAATATATATACATATCACTAAACTAAATTTAGTTCCAATCTAATCAATCTAATCGAAATTAGATCGAATACGTATATAAAATACAAGAGGTGCTTCCATTAAAATAGTAATATTATGGAAAAAGTATTGCTAATATTCATGAATCGAACATAAATACGATCGGGATTGGCGCTCAGAGCACCAACCCCAATAAAAATATCGAGGAATAATCTACTATGTTGAAGATATTTAAGTTTCCGATCTAGGTTATCCTTAGGAACCGCAAACTCCTTCGGAAATGGACCTAGTGCCAGCCAGATTCCAAAACAGTGAGTGGACACTTCTTTCTTTTAGTTGATTTTATTTATTGATTTATTTGTTCTTTATAACTCTGACTTACTTTTCCAGCACATAGGGCGTTAGCCTTTATTTATTTACAGTCATTTTTGAGATGATAGTGATTAGACTAGAGATGTTTTTCAAACTTGAGTTTTATGTTTTCTGGGGCATGAGGGAAAAACTCACCCCAGTAATAACTTGAGACAATATGGAATTGAAAAATAGATGACATGTGCATATGTAGAGGATTGGGGGGACTGCGATATGTAACGCCCCCAAATCCTAGTTTAGGACTAAGGATAATAGATGCCCCGAAATCCTAGTTCATGACTAGGGATAACAGATGCCCCTAAATCATAGTTTCAGAGCTTGGGTGGTAGCATAGATCCGCACCCCAAGTTCTAGTTTGTGGCTTGGGGACGGCGATACGTAACGCCCCAATACCACCAGTTTCAGAGACAATAGTGGCATGCTTCGGGGGACGACGATACGTAACGCCCCAAAGTCATGGATTTGCACTGCTGGCTACAGTTAGGCGTATGGGGGGACTGCGATACGTAACGCCCTCATACGTCATGTTTTTCAGAAAGAGACACAAATTTAAGAGAAATTTTTCATATTTCAGATTCAATTTTCAAAAAGAGCTTTTAGAAAAGAAACTTTCTAGAAACAACAGTTTTATAAGGGATTCAAAATTTTAAAGAAGAAACCAATTTTCTTATAAGTTATTTAATGCGTTTTCGGTTTTGAACCAAATGTTTTTATAATAGTTTTTCGTTTTTAGTCCCTTCACTTAGGTCGTATAGCGATCTAACCCCCACTGCAGTTTTTATATTTTACAGGTTTCTCGGAGGACGAGCTCGGGAAGACGGATACTGATGCAGTCACTAGGGATGGAGTCCACCAGTATGAGTCAGAGACATAGTGAGAGTCTAGTTATAGTCAAGTGTGAGTCTTGTATAAGTCATGGTCATGTGTAGTCATTGTAAAACGGTTATTATTAAATACAGTAACTAATATTGAGTTTGTTTTCTTTGTTCTTTAGTTGGATTACGGTCCCATACAAATTATAGTCATATAAAGAAAAGTATATTAGTTTCTATTATGGTTATATAGTTTCTTTTACGGTAACATCTTCTAGATCAGGGATGTTACACATATATGCATGATTAACCCCTCTTTTTATTTACAATTTATATATTGACGCTTTATTTGCTTTTGATAATTATGATTCTTGTTATCGTACCTTGTATTTCTTATTTAGTTAGCTTTTATTTATATTCATGTTTATGGGTGTGCAAATTTGTGTGTTTACTTGAATTATCTTGCATGAACTGCATTAAGACTAGGAAATACCATTGTGTTAACCCGTCTATTATACTTGCATAAGTAAGGGACCATTCCGAACCCCACGGTTTGAGGTCTTCCCTTGCAAGGGGTGAGTGCGGCCTTAAATCTTTTCCCAATTCACACTGGGTGGGGACGCAATTATTCTCCAATTCACACTGGGTGTTGGCAGTAAATACGGTCGTCGGATAATCCGAACACGTAAGTACCTCGTACTACGTTTATACCGATTTACAAGACAAGGTTGGCTTCTAGCAAAGCGCCATGCTACCCAATTCTCCAGAAATATTCTTACAGGAATATATAGATCTGTATCAAGCGTAGTATACCGTAGTATTGTGTATATCAGCCCAGTATCGGATAGTCACGTGCTAGGGCTGGGGCTGGATAAATGTTGCCCCGTCCGAAGCACATGTCGGATGTCTGGTAACTAGTCTCTATAATCGGATATACATGACCTTGTCATAATATCCCGATGGCCGGCCATCACTTAAGAGCACTAATACCGTATCCTGCGTGACATCATCTCCACTATGACTGGAGTGATACTTCCGTCTTGACATCACACCCAATACACTACGACTCTCTGATAAACCCAGAAGTGGTGTACGCAGAACCGGTTGTTAAAGCCCTGTTACCACCAAGACCAAAGTCTACCGATTATCGCAAGTATTAGCGATGTAAGTCTCAGGTTAAGACTATACACACCTACCTTGATTTCGGCCTCCCATAGACACATAGTCATAATACCAATGGGATTCCGAGGGGTCTATCCAGAGCGAAGCTGTTTCCCGTACCATCGGTGAAACACGACCTCCTATCGCACTTGCATAAGTATCCGATACTTATATATATGAGAACTATGCCGTTGTGCCCTCACAACGCACACAAGTGCAATACTAGCCTATTCCGCATTATCGATGTCCAGTCTCGATAATACTCCGGCTAGGGATATTAATGATTAAACCTTCGGGGACTGATACTGTCTCATATCATTCTCAGTCCAGGAACTAATCATAGGGACCTCTCTTCATTATATATCTATGGTGATCTAATCACAAATGATGAGAGTGCAATTTCCTTTGTCACATAGTTAATTTGTACAACAATACCATGATCTGTACAAATAGTGACGCTATGGGTCATAATTGTCCAACAATCTCCCACTTGGCCTATAGCCAGTCACTCGAGTGTCTAACACCCGAACTATGTACGGTTGGCTCAAACTGCTGAGGAAAGGTTTTCGTCAGCGGATTTGCGTAATTATCTTCTGACGCGATTTATACGATCATCACATCGCCACGATGTATGATCCGAACGAATCAGATGAATATAGAAGTATATATCTGGATCGTCGATGAGACCATTAATTCTTTAGCCTATGCTGACGCCTAGCTCAGCTGCTAACAGAACTATATCTAATCTAATTAGATTTATTATCGATCCAAATGGCTTCTATTGCTGCCTCAGCTGCAGCAGCCATAATCCGCATTTGTTGTTAATTCGGCAACAGTTATCTTGCTCGGAATATTTCCAGCTTACTGTCCCGTTATTCAAACTTTATAGTACCGCAGTATTTACCGGTTTGGAAACTTGCGCAGCAGTGATCCTAGTCACTTCAAGTTCTCCATCTCCATAGTTTAAGACAACATCTTTAGTTCTCTAAGATACTAATAGATGTCCTTAACTTCAATCCAATGACTATCAAATGGATTGTCCCGATTGTGACTCCATATGCTCAAAGCGTATGAGACACCAATACAAGTACATTTTAATGTACAATTTCTAGAAAGTGTAACAACTCCAAATCTATCCCTGTAGATCTTTATTCCTTGAATAAAGGTTGTTACTCCCCAGAATTCCACGGAGAATTTCTTATGAAAGCCAAGCTTTCACCGATTGTTTTATGGGAATTTCATTATCAGTGCTCTCTCCCACTAACCTCCTTATATACAAGAATTATTTCGTTTTGAGTCAAATCATAAACTATTATGATTATTTCAAAACGTCAGTTCCAAGAACCTTATGCTTGCTTCAATCCAAACATGGATCGAATAACCCGCAAAGCTTATTTGTCGGTTATACAAAATCGTCAGGATGTTGTAAGCATCCTCCAAAAGGTTTCCTTTTCAGGAAAGCGATTTTGATCTGCAACTGACACATTTCATAAATGAATATGCAGTTATCAACAAGCATCTTCAAAATGGATTTACCATGGCAACAGGTAAAAGGTTGAACCGTTATTAACACAATGTTGATAACGATACCTTTCCGTCAAAAGCCCAGCTTTGTACGTTGGTATGTTGCCTTTCATGTATGTCTTCCTTGAAGACGTTTAATGTACCAATAGGCACAATGCCTTGTGGTACAACAACTAGTATCCAAAATAGTTGTTATACATGGAATCCATTTCGGATTCATGGCACTTTGCCATAATAGGGAGTCGATACCTCGTATCATTTCCTCAAAACGTAGTCGGCAGATATACCTTCATAAGATTGACATCTTTATGAGGTTAGATCAGAAACCCATACCCTAGGTCGTTTTCTGACTTTATCCGATCTACGAGTTTCTTGTGTATCTGAAGATTAATGGTATAGATTCATCATAGATGAACTATTTGTGTTCCATTAAGGACTTCGTGCCTTGAATAGTATTACTTCGATTTTCATCGAGTATCACTATCCTCCCACTGACCACTGCATATCGGTATTCCTCTCAGGAAAAACCGCATGGTGAGCAACAATCACATTGTTCTCATGTGAGATTTACAAGTACTATACTTATGGTTCCTTTAGGATAACCAATATTGGCACTTATCCAATTTGGGTCCTTAGTTTGGTATCATCCAAACGTTATGCCTGGCATACCCAAATTGTCAGGAATGAGAAACCCGGTTTTCTTTCCCGTTCATATCCTATATGACATCTGTCAAACAGATTTATATGGAACCTTATTCTAAATAAGTTATTGCACTGTTAAAACTATCCGTTGAAGGAAATGGTTGCTCAGAGCGACTCATGATTAGCCTTATCATGTCTAACATGATTCGGTTAATCCGTTCGGACACACCGTCACTTTGACGTGTTCCGGGAGGAGTCCTCATTTGAAAGAATACTATACTCTTTCAAGTATATAAGAAACTTATTGCTTAAGTATTTTCCATTATGGTCTTACCGTCACGGTATAATACTATAGCCGATCTGTTTGTCTATTTCGTGTCGAAACTCTAAAAGTTTCTGATTGTGTTCTTCAAAAGAAACACATAACCATAACGTGATGCCACATCCGTTAAGGTCACGAAATATTCATGTTCACATCTAGCCTAGCTAGATATGGGCCCACTAACTTCACCATGAATAGGGCTAACAGATCGGTGGCCCTTTTACTATTACCAAGTAAATAGTATTTTAGGTACTTTACCTAATAAACTAGATTCGCAGACCTTATTTGAATAGTCAAATCAGTCCTAGTACCCACTCTTCAAAAGTGTGGATATACGAGTCTCGTTAAATTGTGTCATAGACAACAATGCCACAAATAAGTCTCTATTGATCAAATCAATTTGAGCTATTTATTTGTCATTTTATATGTTTGAGATTTTATTTATATTCAAAATATAAATTCTGTTATTTACATCTAATGTATTTATCTCAGTATCATCTTTATATAATAAAACACTTAGTGTTCTATAATATAAAGGTTTTATCCGCAACGGATTAAACACTGATATAGAGATAATGTCTCTAGTCAAACTAGTTACATTATAACAGTTCCTCTTTTAAGTACACACCCGAAGGGTAGTTCCTAAACTAAGGTATCTACGGTCGAAACAGCGACTTTCGTCCCGTTCCGATTCGCAGAGCAATCTCAGCTTGAAGTCAGTATCCTGCTCAAAGCAGATTCTGAACAACAATACATATATTTTATGTACCACACTAAGTATTTAAAATCTAATTTCAATACTAGCTGTGAACATAACTAAGACAAACATTTTTAAAGTAAGAGCCTTGCCCTTTCTTTAATTCCTTCGTGTCTGCCATATCCAAATGGTAGTCACTTTGGGATATTTCAATTATCTTTTCAATATTTCAGAAACCTTTGGCCTGTTAGACATTGTGTCCCATAGCGTCACTGTTTGTAAATGATATTTTATTATTGTACAAAATTAACTATGTGATAATTAAATTGCCTTTTGCCGTTTTGTAATATTATTTACTTTGATTATAAATGGCGAAAGTCCATATGATTAATACCGGATTGAGATGATATGAGACAGTATCAATCCATAAAGGTTTAATCATTAAATATCCCTAGTCGAAGTATTATCGAGATCGGACATCGATAATGCGGAATAGACTAGTATTGCGCTTGTGCACGTTGTGAGGGCACAACGGCATAGTTCTCATATATTTAAGTATTGGATACTTATGCAAGTGCGATAGGAGGTTGTGTTTTACCGATGGTACGGAAAACAGCTTCGCTCTGGATAGACCCCGCGGAATCCCATTGGTAGTATGTCTGCGTGTCTATGGGAGGCCGCATCAGGGTAGGTGTATATGGTCTTAACTGAGACTTACATCGCTAGTACTTGCGACAATCGGTAAACTTTGGTTTTGGTGGTTGGGGACCTTAACCGGTTCTGTGTACACCTCTTCTGGGTTTATCGAGAATCGTAGTGTACTGGATGTGATGTCGAGATGGAAGTATCACTTCAGACATATGGAGGTGATGATCACGCTGGACACAGAACTAGTACTCTATAAAAGGTTGCAACCGTCGGGACAATATGACCAGGTCAGGATTGTCCGATTTAAAGAGACTAGTTGCTTGATGTCCGATATATGTTTCGTACGGGGCAGACACATTTCCAGCCCAAGGCCTAACATGTGATCGTTCGATACTGGATCGATGTACGCAATACTACGGTATACTATGCTTGATATAGATCTGATATTCCTATAAGAATATTTCTGGAGAATTGGGTAGGCATGGCGCTTTGCTAGAAGCCAACCTTGTCTTGTGAATCGGTAAAAACGTAGTACGAGGTACGTACGTGTTCGGATTATCCGACGACCGTATTTACTGCCAACATATCCGGAGATCTCTTGGGTCGCTTCCCGAAGATTCACCAATGACGTATGATTCAAACTAGATTAATCTTGGATTAATTACGGAGAGACTTTATC
Organism: Zanthoxylum bungeanum; assembly: GCA_019454045.1. Classification (NCBI taxonomy): domain Eukaryota; kingdom Viridiplantae; phylum Streptophyta; class Magnoliopsida; order Sapindales; family Rutaceae; genus Zanthoxylum; species Zanthoxylum bungeanum. Next base: position 29,337 of record SKCR01050113.1, on the reverse strand, counting down.
TTGGATAAAGTACTATAAAAAGAGAGAGAACGATTAATTTGGAATTAATCGTAAAATTATTATATTCGATATAATAATCGAAATTTGATTTCGACGCGAAATTAAAATTAGATTTTAATTTGGGCAAACGAGTTAATTTAGAATTAATTCGTTAGCGACGTAAATAATAATTTCGCTAGGCGCAATCTTTTATTTAAATTCGATTTAATTAACGTCGCGACATAAGTTCGGTATTTCGGAAATATCGAACCCGAACGCGTGAGTGCACGTGGGCCCACTTTCATTTGGAAACGTGTGGGGCCCACATGACACATGTCATATTATGCATTATTTAATTGTGATGCATTGCATGGAGATAGTGTACAATGCACTCAATGGTTTTGCATGGAAATTGAGTGTTTGACACTCTAAGCCATTGCATGATTTGTGTCATAAGTTTATTATTAATTTAATAATATTATGGCATAAACTAAATTGATTTTTGAAATCAAATCCCTCCCTCTCCTCTCTTTCCTCTTGACCGAAACTGTCACAGTTTCACAGCTCTCCATTTTCAGGTTTTTGTTGCAAAAGCTTGAAGATTTTGTGATTGTTTGGAACATTAAATCACATACAAGGCTAGCACCATCAAAGGATCATACAAAGGTGTTATGGGAAACTAATCTTAGAGCTTGGAAGGATCAAAAATAGCTTGGAGCTTCTCTTTTCTGTTTGGCCGAAACCTTCACTGCACAAAGGAGAAAATTTTCATTTCATCAACGCATCCGCATTCCGTTCTTTGTGAGTATGATTCCGCCATACTTCATCTTTTAATATATATATTCATTGTTGTATTTAAATGCTTAATCTTTCCTTGGGACATATAATAGAAACCAACAATGGTATCATGGAGCCATGGTTAAGCATGAAATACTTTAGGTTAAAATTTGGGTAAAATTGATTGAAGCATGTTCTTGTGAAATTTGATTAATAAGTATGCTTACATGTATATAGAATGATGTTATATGGAATCAATTTTGAGAAAAATGCATTGGATGATTTTTTCCCCAAAAATGTAACCTTGGCCGAATGGGTATGAACATTGGATGTATTGGAATTTTTTGTGTACAAGATCATTGGATGACTTAAAACATATACGGGACGTAGATTAGTAATTCAATCGGATTGAAAAACAAATCGACACAAAAATTCTCACTTGGCCGAATGATAATGGACATGAAAATGGACTTGATTTTTGTTCAAATTAATGTTGGACATATGTTTTGAACAATAGATGATTAATAAATTAAATGGGTATTTTTGAAATATTTGGTTTAATATATTAATCTTGGTTTTACACTTTAATTAATTGGACTTTAAGTTTGGAATATTAAAATTTAATTAATGGGCTTAATTGGTGAATTGGGCTTTTAATATTGTATTTGGGCATAATGGGCTTGGGTGGACCAAGTAGATTTGGGCCAAAAGGATTGGATCCAATTTGGGCCTAAATCACTCCATTAAGTCCAAATATAATATAATGGGCTTTAAAAATTTAATTGGGCCTTATGGGCTTAAAATTGGTTTTATGGCATTTAAGGGTGATTCCTTATTTGGGCTTGGTAATTGGGTTTGACCCACATTGACCAAAGCCCAAGCCTTAATAAATCAATTGAAAGCCCATTTGACTTGAATTAAATTAAACATTGGATGTTAGTTGGGCTTTGAGACCCAATAGGATTAGATTTAGAATCTAAGTCTTTAAAGCACATTAAAAGTGTAAACATTTAATTTGGAATTAAATAATTGAATTAGTATTGAATACGAATTAAATTAGATTTAATAAGTAGTTCGATATAATTCGCGAATTCGTACCTTATGTGCTTATTCTCAATCGAGTTGGACTCGCGCAAAATCAAACCGTTGTTTGAACATTGGATGATCACTTAAACATAGACTAATTAATTGGATTAGATTGGTTGTAAATAGCATGTCTTGAATGAATAAATGTGGATGTCATGTATGAATAGTCTATATCGGATGGATATTAGAAGGGAAGGGTAATTTTAGAAATTATTGTAAATTTAGAATTTATAAATTGGACTTGCGTGTCCAGCCTTATCTCTTTATCTCTTTGTATTCTCTTCTCACCTAATGTAGGTAAAAATCTAGGTCCCAAGATCAAATCAAGACATGAAAACATGCGTGAATACACCAACGAAGATAGCGGAATACTTACATTGATCGGTTATGTCGATTTGAAGATGAATCATGCCCAAAAACGCACTGCCTTTGTAAGCCCACTGCAGCAGTCCATGCTCACTGTCTTGGCAGTTTCGGGTCTCAAAACGAAGCTCCAAACTCCGTCGGATGAATCCCGCCTCATGGGTGAACCTCCCTACCACCTTCGCAAGACTCGTAGTGTGCTAGCACTTGAATTTTCACCATGAAAATCCACTCTTTGCTTCCCTAAAGTCCACGCCAAAATTGGTTCCAAACCAGTAACATGTTTCAGTTTTGGGCGTGAGAAGAGGAGAAAATTTGAGAGAGATGATCTTGTATTAAGTTAAAAATGATTTACCAAAAATCAATTTATATTTATGCCATAAAAATTTATTAAATTAATAATAAATTTATGACACAAATCATGCAATGGCTTAGAGTGTCAAACACTCAATTTCCATGCAATGACATTGAGTGCAATGTACACTATCTACATGCAATGCATTAGATTTAAATAATGCATAATATGACATGTGTCATGTGGGCCCCACATGCACTGACGCGTTCGGGTTCGATATTTCCGAAATACCGAGCTTACGTCGCGACGTTAATTAAATCGAATTTAAATAAATAATTGCGCCTAGCGAAATTATTATTTACGTCGCTAACGAATTAATTCTAAATTAACTCGTTTGCCCGAATTAAAATCTAATTTTAATTCCGCGTCGAAATCTAATTTCGTTTAATATATCGAATATATTAATTTACCGATTAATTCCAAATTAATCGTTATCTCTCTCTAGACGATATTTTATCTTAGATAAAATATCTCCGTAATTAATCCTAGATTATTTTTCTCTCTCTTCTGTATAATCCCAGATTATTCAAGAGTGCGAGTTGTGCGTCATCGGTGGATTATCGGGAAGCGACCCATGAGATCCCCGGATAATCTGGCAGTAAATACGGTCGTCGGAGTATCCGAATCACGTACGTACCAAGTACTACGTTCTACCGATTTACGAGACAAGGTCGACTCCTAGCAAAGCACCAAGTCTACCCAATTCTCCGGACATATCCATTAAGAAGATTAAGATCTGTATCAAGCGTTAGTATACTAATGTATTATGTATATCGGCCCAGTATCTGATAGTCACGTGCTAGGGCTGGGGCTGGATAAGTGTCTGCCCCGTCCGAAACACATATCGGATGTCTGGTAACTAGTCTCTATAATCGGATATTCATGACCTGGTCATAATATCACGATTGGATGCGCATCACTTAAGAGCACTAATACCGTATCCTGCGTGACATCATCTCCGTTATGACTGGAGTGACACTTCCGTCTTGACATCACATCCAATACACTACGATTTCAATATACCGGCATTGGCGTACACAGAATCGGTTACAGTCCTAGACGACCTCAACTAAAGTATATCGATTGTCGTAAGCATTAGCGATGTAAGTCTCAGGTTAAGACTATACACACCTACCTTGATTTCGGCCTCCCATAGACACATATTCATAATACCAATGGGATTCCGAGGGGTCTATCCAGAGCGAAGCTGTTTCCCGTACCATCGGTGAAACACGACCTCCTATCGCACTTGCATAAGTATCCAACACTTATATATATGAGAACTATGCCGTTGTGCCCTCACAACGCACACAAGTGCAATACTAGCCTATTCCGCATTATCGATGTCCAGTCTCGATAATACTACGGCTAGGGATATTTAATGATTAATCCTTTATGGACTGATACTGTCTCATATCATCTCAATCCAGGAACTAATCATAGGGACCTCTCTTCATTTATATATCTATGGTGATCTAATCACAAATGATGAGAGTGCAATTTCCTTGTCACATAGTTAATTTGCTACAACAACACAATGATCTGTGCAAATAGTGACGATATGGGTCATTTTGTCCAACACCTAATTCCCCTCAATGTAAATGAGGTTTCTCTTATTGTATTATGTAATTGGGTAAGAGTAGAATAGTGCTAGCGGGGAGAGGAAAGGGAGTGATTTGTTCTAGGAACAAGTTATTTATATATCCATCCGCATATCACTATTAATTTACTTTACGCGCTTTATGATGTTTTAGAAGCATGCTTAAGGGTGTATGATGATGAGACCTAACAAAGATAAATAATTGGTTGCCAATTACGCGAAAAATCCCTCAATTTATATTAAGCAAATATCCTTCCATTGAATGATTCTTGTTCAAGATCCGAAGTTGGCATTGGTTTGTTTTTGACCAAAGTCAAGACCTTTGTCAATCAAGGATGTACTTGAATCATGAGAGTTTTGTTGCATATCGGTGTCTTGTCCAAATCGTGATTTTTATTGGCCAAAGTCAAGATCACTTTTTGTCCAATGACATTGATTACGAAACTTTCCTCGTCAATGGGTCCCGCTTAACTGGAATCATTAGGTGTTTTTGGCCAAAGCCAAGGCCTAGATGATTCGGAGGATAGGGTTAGGAAAATGTAATGGATACATTGACATTATACATATGTTTCGGACTTGGATGTCCACCTAACCGGATCTAGGAATTGGATGAGATCCAATTGATCATAGAGATCTACCTAAGTTAAATAGCATACAGCTTTTATTGGCCAAAGTCAAGGTTGTGTGATTTAACGGGATCCTAGCCCACTAGGAAATTCGATTTCCCGAGTTCTCTACAGAGGGTTAGAGACTTGAAGAAAATAGTGGGAGGCTATTATTGAATTTGTTATTTCGTTCAGATACTTAGCCTTACGCGTCTTTCAAAATTATTTTCGTCAATATTTTAATAATTAGTTGGACTAATATATTGTTATTTTGCTTGTAACAGTTTGACTGTACCCATAACATCGTTGACTTTATAGTTGGACAATAGTTGTCAAGATGACTGGCAAGGGTAATGTCCGAGACATAATCATGGGCGATAATGTCTTCAAAGGGACAAACTTTGCCGACTGGGAAATGAACCTCAAGATAGTGCTTGGGGCTGAGAGGGTAATGTATACTATTCAGAGACCTCTCCCGCCTAAAGCCACTGAGCCACTGGAGCTAGAGTTATGGAAGACTCATAGTGACGATTGTGACCAAGCTCAGTCAGTTATGCTAGCTGCAATGACCCATCATTTCAGACGCCAGAACATGGACTTGGATCCCTATAACATGATGGCAAGATTGCGTGATCTCCACCGCACCAACAAGCGGATGGAGAGGTACGAGCTAGTAAGGAAACTCTTCCGCTCCCGGATGACAGACGGCGCATCAGTTGAGGCCCACGGGACTCAAATGATCGCTGACATAGATGAGTTAGCCAAGATGGGCATTGTCTTGGAGGCAGAGCTGACGATTGATATGCTATTACAATCGCTACCTGATACTTGGAAACAAATCATCATCAACTATAAGTTGATGGACACTGACGACACTCTTGGAGAGTTGTTGTCCGTGCTGAAGGAGTCTGAAAAGGAACTCCTAAAGGGGAGCAAGCGCGAGGCGCATTATGCATCGACCTCTCATGCGCCAAGGGCTGGGCCCAAGGCAATTGGAGGTGCGAGGAAGAAGAAGTTCAAGAACAAGGGCAAATGCAAGTTGACAGTGGCTTCTAGGAAGCCAAAGGACAAATCTCGCGACATCTGCCTCAACTGCGGCAAGAGGGGTCACTGGAAACGTGACTGCCGAATGGGCAAAGGGCAGAGGGAGGATATCAAGGCTGGCAAGGCTATCGCCTCTGGTATGTTTGTTATTGAGATAAATATGAATACTTCTAGTTTTAAAAATTGGATTTTGATTCTGGTTGTGGTGCTCATATTTGTACTGATGTGCAGGATCTGCAGGATAGCAGGGTGTTGGCGTCAGGGGAGATGGATCTACGGGTCGGAAACGGAACACCTGTTGCTGTTTTGGCCGTAGGGACTTTTGTTTTAGAACTGCCCTCAGGGCATGTACTTAAACTTTTGAACTGTTATTTTGTACCTAGTTTAACTAGGAATATTATATATGTATCCTTGTTAACCCAGCAGGGTTACACTTTTGTATTTAGAAACACTGGGTGTTATTTATATAAAAATGATGCAGAAATTTGCACAGCTGTTGCAAATAACGGTCTTTATATTTTGAATATAAATAAATCTCCTAAAATGACAAACAAAAGGCTCAAAAGAAGTAATCTAAAAGATGAAGCTTATATGTGGCATTGTCGTCTAGGACATATCAACAGACTCGCATATCCATACTTCGAAGAGTCGTTATTTGGATATTGGACGAATTTGATAAATCATATGACGTCTGCGAATCTTGTCTTTTAGGCAAAATGCCTAAATCATTTTAGCGGTAAAGGTGAACGTGCCACAGAACTGTTGGCTCTCGTTCATACTGACGTATGCGGGCCCATGTCTAGCCAGGCTAGAGGTGGATTTCACTACTTCGTAACCTTCACAGATGATGCATCTCGTTACGGTTATGTGTATCTTATGAGACACAAGTCGGCAACTTTTGAGAAATTCAAAGAGTTTCGACACGAAGTGGAGAAACAAACAGGGAAGAGTATTAAGACATTACGGTCAGACCGTGGTGGCGAATACTTAAGTTATGAGTTTCAAGATTACTTGAAAGAATATGGTATTCTTTCACAGTGGACTCATCCTGGAACACCGCAATTAAACGTGTGTGTCCGAACGGAGAAACCGCACCTTGTTAGACATGGTAAGGTCAATGATGAGTCGCACTGAGCTACCAATATCCTTCTGGGGATACGCATTAAACAGTGCTATACTTATTTTGAATAAGGTACCGTCGAAGTCTGTTGAACAGACTCCATATGAAATATGGACAGGAAGGAAACCAGGTTTCTCTTTCCTGAAGATTTGGGGATGCTGGGCATATGTTAAACGTTTGGAAGGTACCAAACTTGAACCCAAATCTGATAAATGCCTTTTCGTAGGATATCTTAGGGAAACCAAAGGATATTACTTCTATCACCCACAAGAGAACAAAGTATTTGTTGTTCTACAAGCATTTTTTCTTGAGAAGGATTTTATAAATACAGTGGTAAGTGTTGGGAGGAAAGTAGAACTCGATGAAGATCGTAGTGATACTGTTCCTGGCAATGAATCAACGACGGAACAAGAACAGACCGTCCGGGATGAGTCTGTACCACAAACTTCACAACACAAGGACGCGTAGGTGGTCGAGAGAGAGTCAGAACAGTACCTGAGAGGTATGGGTTTCTGATCTCACCTCATGTAGATATTAATCTTATTGAGGATAATGAGCCGGCTACGTATGAGGAAGCGATACAAAATATCGATTCCACTTTATGGCAAGAAGCCATGAAGTCCGAGATGGATTCCATGTACGCCAACCAAGTTTGGACACTGGTTGATGCACCAGAAGGCGTAAAGCCTATTGGATGCAGATGGATCTTCAAGAAGAAGACCGACATGGATGGCAACGTACAAACGTACAAAGCTAGGCTTGTAGCGAAGGGGTATCGTCAACAATATGGTATTGATTATGACGAAACCTTCTCACCGTTGCCATGATTAAATCCATTCGGATAATGCTTGCAATAGCTGCATATTTCGATTACGAGATATGGCAGATGGACGTTAAAAAGCTTTCCTTAACGGAAACCTTTTGGAGGATGTTTATATGCAACAGCCTAACGGTTTTATCGTACCAAGACTTGCAAACAAGGTTTGTAAGTTTAATCGATCCATTTATGGATTGAAGCAAGCATCACGGTCATGGAATCAGCGTTTTGATGAGATCATAAAAGAATATGATTTCGTGCAAAACGCAGATGACCCTTGTGTATACAAGAAGGTTAGTGGGAGAGCACTTACTTTTATTGTCCTTTATGTCGACGACGTATTGCTTATAGGCAATGACATTCCCATGCTAACGTCGGTGAAAGCTTGGCTTTCATTAAAATTCTCCATGAAAGATCTGGGAGAAGCAGCCTTTATTCTTGGAATAAAGATCTACCGGGATAGATCTAGAAAGCTGCTGGACTCTCCCAGAGTACATACATTGATAAAGTGTTGAAGAGATTCAACATGGAACAATCCAAGAGGGGATTGGTTCCAATGGTACGTGGTACCTCTCTGTCTAAGGACATGTGTCCTAAGACTCAGGAAGAGAGAGACAACATGAGTCGGATACCGTTCGCCTCGGCAGTCGGATCGATCATGTATGCCATGATATGTACACGACCTGATGTCTCATATGCTTTGAGCATGTGCAGTCGCTATCAGGCCGATCCAGGTGAAGGTCACTAGATAGCAGTTAAGAATATCCTTAAGTATCTTAAACAAACTAAGGATGCTTTCTTAATTTATGGAGGTGGAGAACTTGCGGTATCTGGGTATACCGATGCAAGTTTCCAAACCGACAAAGATGACTACAAGTCGCAATCCGGGTACATTTTTTGTTTGAATAACGGAGCAGAGCAGGAGCTGGAAATCTTCCAAGCAAGATACTGTTGCCGATTTCAACGACAGAAGCGGAGTACATCGCTGCATCTGAAGCAGCAAATGAGGCAGTTTGGATCCGAAAGTTCCTAATCGGATTAGGAGTAGTTCCGTTAGCAGCTGAGCCCGTTCCATTGTATTGTGACAATAACGGGGCTATAGCACAGGCTAAGGAACCAAGGTCTCATCAACGGTCCAAGCATGTTCTTCGACGTTACCATCTGATTCGGGAGATTATACATCATGGCGATGTAAAGGTCGAGAAGGTCACATCAGATGACAACATTGCAGATCCGCTGACGAAGGCTGTTCTTCAGTAAGTTTTTGAACGACACATACATGGTTCGGGTATTAGATGCTTGAGTGACTGGCTATAGGCCAAGTGGGAGATTGTTAGACATTATGTCCCATAGCGTCATTGTTTTTAAATGATATTGTATTATTGTACAAAATTAACTATGTGATAATGAAATTACCTTTTGCCGTTTTGTAATATTATTTACTTTGATATATAAATGGCGAAAGTCCATATGATTAATACCGGATTGAGATGATATGAGACAGTATCAATCCATAAAGGTTTAATCATTAAATATCCCTAGTCGAAGTATTATCGAGATCGGACATCGATAATGCGGAATAGACTAGTATGCGCTTGTGCACGTTGTGAGGGCACAACGGCATAGTTCTCATATATTTAAGTATTGGATACTTATGCAAGTGAGATAGGAGGTTGTGTTTTACCGATGGTACGGAAAACAGCTTCGTTCTGGATAGACCCCGCGGAATCCCATTGGTAGTATGTCTGCGTGTCTATGGGAGGCCGCATCAGGGTAGGTGTATATGGTCTTAACCTGAGACTTACATCGCTAGTACTTGCGACAATCGGTAAACTTTGGTTTTGGTGGTTGGGGACCTTAACGGTTCTGTGTACACCTCTTCTGGGTTTATCGAGAATCGTAGTGTACTGGATGTGATGTCGAGATGGAAGTATCACTTCAGACATATGGAGGTGATGATCACGCAGGACACAGAACTAGTACTCTATAAAAGGTTGCAACCGTCGGGACAATATGACCAGGTCAGGATTGTCCGATTTAAGAGACTAGTTGCTTGATGTCCGATATATGTTTCGTACGGGGCAGACACATTTCCAGCCCCAGGCCTAACATGTGATCGTCTGATACTGGATCGATGTACGCAATACTACGGTATACTACGCTTGATATAGATCTGATATTCCTATAAGAATATTTCTGGAGAATTGGGTAGGCATGGCGCTTTGCTAGAAGCCAACCTTGTCTGTGAATCGGTAAAAACGTAGTACGAGGTACGTACGTGTTCGGATTATCCGACGACCGTATTTACTGCCAACAATCCGGAGATCTCTTGGGTCGCTTCCCGAAGATTCACCAATGACGTATGATTCAAACTAGATTAATCTTGGATTAATTACGGAGAGACTTTATCTTGGATAAAGTACTATAAAAAGAGAGAGAACGATTAATTTGGAATTAATCGTAAAATTATTATATTCGATATAATAATCGAAATTCGATTTCGACTCGAAATTAAAATTAGATTTTAATTCGGGCAAACGAGTTAATTAGAATTAATTCGTTAGCGACGTAAATAATAATTTCGCTAGGCGCAATCTTTTATTTAAATTCGATTAATTAACGTCGCGACGTAAGTTCGGTATTTCGGAAATATCGAACCCGAACGCGTGAGTGCACGTGGGCCCACTTTCATTTGGAAACGTGTGGGGCCCACATGACACATGTCATATTATGCATTATTTAATTGTGATGCATTGCATGGAGATAGTGTACAATGCACTCAATGGTTTTGCATGGAAATTGAGTGTTTGACACTCTAAGCCATTGCATGATTTGTGTCATAAGTTTATTATTAATTAATAATATTATGGCATAAATATAAATTGATTTTTGAAATCAAATCCCTCCATCTCCTCTCTTCCTCTTGACCGAAACTGTCACAGTTTCACAGCTCTCCATTTTCAGGTTTTTGTTGCAAAAGCTTGAAGATTTTGTGATTGTTTGGAACATTAAATCACATACAAGGCTAGCACCATCAAGGGATCATATAAAGGTGTTATGGGAAACTAATCTTAGAGCTTGGAAGGATCAAAAATAGCTTGGAGCTTCTCTTTTCTGTTTGGCCGAAACCTTCACTGCACAAAGGAGAAAATTTTCATTTCATCAACGCATCCGCATTCCGTTCTTTGTGAGTATGATTCCGCCATACTTCATCTTTTAATATATATATCATTGTTGTATTTAAATGCTTAATCTTTCATTGGGACATATAATAGAAACCAACACGTGCTATATGCCCAATTGCAAACTTTGACTTTATCTCCTCTAGAATAGTCAATTAATTCTCCAAGAATTATAAATTGCAATTTTAATACTCTAAATCTTAATTAAATTTAATGATTTCAATGTATATATAAATTAAGACAGTATTAAAGTCATCATCACATAAATCTTCCAAAGATTTTATGCTCTACTTATTTTGCTTAATTTTGGGCTTAAGGTATAATAAGTTATTTTATCAAATAAATTAACCTATTTTATTCCCAATTTGAAAATTAAATCATTTAAAATATTTCAATCCCAGATTATATTTTAAATATCCAACTTTTCAATTTTATTTGATTACATAGTCCAACTATTTAATCAATGATTAGTGGTACTATATATATTATAATGATTATAATAGTCCAACTATATAATCAAATATAATCCAAATTAATTAACCTCAATTACATTGATTACTATAATCCAATTATAAAATCAACTGTAAACTGAAATTAATTAATTCAAATATATTGATTATATAATCTAATTATATATAATCAAGTATAATACAGTCCAACTATATATTAAAACAACAATTTAAATATTAGTCCAACTAACATTTAATATTACGACGAAATAATTTAAATGAGCGCGAATGGCGAGTAATTGAACGAGTATTGCAAATTCAATTCTTGCCTCCCACTATTTTTCGTCGAGCCTCTAACCCTCTGTCGAGTACTCGGGAAACCGTGTTTCCTAGTGGGCTAGGATCCCGTTAAATATCACACAATCTCGACTTTGGCCAACAAATTGTATGATAATTAACTAAGTAGATCTCGAAGATCAATTGGATCTCATCCAACTCCTAGATCCAGTAGGTGGACATCCAAGTCCCAAACATATATCTTATATGCCTATACATCGAATGTATACCCTAACCTTTTTCCTCTGAATCAACTAGGCCTTGGCTTTGGCACAACAAACCTAGTGATCCCAGTCAAGCGCGGACCCATTGACATGGAAGCTTCGTAATCAATGTCAATGGACAAGAAGTGGTCTTGACTTTGGCCAACAAACCATAACTTGGACACGACACCGATATGGAACAAAGCCTCGTGATTAAAACACATCTTTGACGGACAATGGCTTGACTTTGGCCAACAACCCCTGCCAATCTCAGATCTTGAGTAAGAATCACTCAATGAAGGAAAAGACGCATGATATTTGATGAGGGCTTTTCACGTGCAAATTGGTAACCAATTTATTATCTTGTTAAGGTCTCATCATCATACACCCTTAAACATGCATTCTAAACACATAATAAAGCGCATATTGTAAAATAATAATGATATGCGGATGGATACTTTACATTGATCCTAGATCAAATCTCTCATTTTCTCTCTCCAAAACTAGCACATGTACTTACTTATACCCGTTACACTACACTTCTAAAGAAACCTCATTTACATTGAGGGGAATAGGTGAGAAGAGAATACAAAGAGTATAGAGGTGATAAGGCTGGACACGCAGGTCCAATTAATAAATCAAATTTATTACAATTTCCAAAATTATCCCACCCGACTAATATCCATCCGATATACATTATTCATGCATCGCAACCATGTATTCATACAAGCATGTTATCAATCAATCAAATCCAATTAATTAATCTGATAATTAGTGATCATCCAATGTTCAAACAACGATTTGATTTTTGCTCGAGTCAAACTCGTTTTGCGAATAAGTACTCAAAGTACGAATTCTTGAATTAAATTAAACTACATAATTAAATCCAATTTAACACGCATTTAATTCTAATTCACTATTTAATTCCAAATTAAATATTACACTTTTATTAACGAACCTTTACGACTTAAATTCCAAATTTAATCGCAACGGGTCTCAAAGCCCGATTAACATCTAAGGTTTATTTAATTAAAGTCCAATGGGCTTTTAATTAATTTCTATAAGGCGTGGACTTTTGGTCAACTCGGGTCAAACCGAAGAACCAAAATCCAATCCGGGAGTTACCCCATAAGCCTTTAAATTAATTTTGGCCCATTAGGCCCAATTAAATAATTAAGGTCCATTAAGTCATAATTGGATTTTATTGATGCGGTTTTAGGCCCAATTGGATCCAACCAAATTTGCCTAAACTCAACTTTGTTACAACAAAGCCCAAAAGCCCAATTACAACCTAACAAGCCCAATTTCCAAAATCAAACCAAATTAATTAACTTATAAAATTCCAAATTTCACAATTAATTAACCTAAGTGTAATACACAATCAATTACCCAATTAACATTTCTAAAACATCAATTAGCCTAATTAATCATGCACTTTAACAACCAAATAGTGTCCAACACAATTCAATTAAAATCAAACCCAATTTACATGCTTTCAAGTCTCGGCAATTAGGGGTTTTTTAATCCGATTCGGTTTCAATCCAATTGAATCCACAATCATCATTTCCCAAATCAATTCAATTCATCCAATGAATTAAAACAAAAAATCACAATGAATTTCATGTTCATTAAGATTCGGCCAAGCCACTTTAAAAGGGAAAAATGTTCCAAATCAAAATTCAATCCAATTGAACTTCAAAACAACATTACCCAATTGTTTTAAGTCATCCAATGATCAAAAAACAAATTAATTCCAAGACATTAGGGTTCTTCCAATTTCGGTCATGCCTCCAATTTAGGGAAAATTGATCCAATCCAATTCTCTTGAAATTGATCACACACAATCTCAATTAAACATGTTTTAAGCATACTTAAACATCCAATTTAATTAAAACATGCTCAAACACATTTTACCCAATTTCAAGTTACATGTTCAACCTAAAGAATTGGGGAAAATTGATCCAATCCAATTTTCTTGAAATTGATCATGCACAACTTCAATTAATCAACATACAAGCATACTTAATCAATCAATTCAACCAAATCATGCTTCAATTGATTTTACCCAATTTGTCATGCCCAAAATTGGGGAAAATTGAATCCAATCCAATTTCATGAAATTGATCATGCACAACTTCAATTCATCAACATACAAGCATACTTAATCAATCAATTCAACCAAATCATGCTTCAATTGATTATCCCCAATTTCAAACCCTAAAAGTTTCATGCTTGATAATAGCTTCTGATACCATTGTTGAGTTCTAATATATGTCCCAAGATCAACAAATCAAGCAAGAAAACGCATGAATACACAACATAAGAGGTGCGAAATATACTCACAATGGTCGGTTTTGATGCGAAGAAGAACACAAGCCATTTTCGTCCTCCATTGAGTTCAGCAGTAGCTCTCCTTGACAGTGGGCTGCTCGATTTTGAGCCTTCTTCCTCCTTGTTCATTCGGCCATTGATGAACCACCATTGAAGCTCCAAGCTTCACGCTCCAAAAACCAAATCCAAGCTCACAAATTCGTTTCCCTATCACCATAATATAACCCTAGGTGTGTGCTAGCACTTCTTCATCTTCTTTGCTTCTCATTTGCTCGGTCAAACCAGAACAAAAACAAGAAGAAATCGGCTTGAAGCCGTGAAGAAAGAAGAGAAAAGAGAGGGAGAGGAAGAGATGCGTAAGTGTGGTGAGAGAGAGAGAGAAAAGCTTTTTCATTTATTATATATTTATTTCATTTACCAAGTAAATTAATAAATAAACATATGTATTACTTTAATACAAAAGTCAAGTGGAAAAAGCAAAAAGCAAAAGTCCTTTCACCTTTTACTATTCACATCAAGTCACTTTAATAAAGTGACAACATGTCATGTCACATCACATCACTCAAAGTGACAAGTGATTTGACAATTGATGCGACTAGCGATTTGACGCTTGATGTGACTTGCGTGTCGCGCTTGAATTCGAAATACGAATGCGCTTGCAATCAATCTCGGGCTCGGGTTCGCTAATTCTAAATTAACGAATTTTCCGTCGCGTCGTAATTAAATGATTACGCCTAGCGAATTCACTATTCACGTCGCTAACGAATTAATTCTAAATTAATTCGTTCCCCCGAATTAAAATCTAATTTTAATTCCGCGTCGAAATCCAATTTCTTATAATATATCGAATATATTATTTTATCGATTAATTCCAAATTAATCGTTCTCTCTCTTTAATTAATATTTTATCCCAGATTAAATATCTCCGCAATTAATCCCAGATTAATTTTCTCTCTCTCTTCTAATTAATCCCAGATTAATTAAAGTGCGAGTAATACATCATCAGTGAATCTTCAGGAAGCGACCCATGAGATCTCCGGATATGTTGGCAGTAAATACGGTCGTCGGTTAATCCGAACACGTAAGTACCTCGTACTACGTTTATACCGATTTACAAGACAAGGTTGGCTTCTAGCAAAGCGCCATGCCTACCCAATTCTCCATAAATATTCTTACAGGAATATATAGATCTGTATCAAGCGTAGTATACCGTAGTATTGTGTATATCAGCCCAGTATCGGATAGTCACGTGCTAGGGCTGGGGCTGGATAAGTGTCTGCCCCGTCCGAAGCACATGTCGGATGTCTGGTAACTAGTCTCTATAATCGGATATACATGACCTTGTCATAATATCCCGATGGCCGGCCATCACTTAAGAGCACTAATACCGTATCCTGCGTGACATCATCTCCACTATGACTGGAGTGATACTTCCGTCTTGACATCACACCCAATACACTACGACTCTCTGATAAACCCAGAAGTGGTGTACGCAGAACCGGTTAAAGCCCTGTACCACCAAGACCAAAGTCTACCGATTATCGCAAGTATTAGCGATGTAAGTCTCAGGTTAAGACTATACACACCTACCTTGATTTCGGCCTCCCATAGACACATATTCATAATACCAATGGGATTCCGAGGGGTCTATCCAGAGCGAAGCTGTTTCCCGTACCATCGGTGAAACACGACCTCCTATCGTACTTGCATAAGTATCCGATACTTATATATATGAGAACTATGCCGTTGTGCCCTCACAACGCACACAAGTGCAATACTAGCCTATTCCGCTTTATCGATGTCCAGTCTCGATAATACTCCGGCTAGGGATATTTAATGATTAAACCTTCGGGGACTGATACTGTCTCATATCATTCTCAGTCCAGGAACTAATCATAGGGACCTCTCTTCATTTATATATCTATGGTGATCTAATCACAAATGATGAGAGTGCAATTTCCTTTGTCACATAGTTAATTTGTACAACAACACCATGATATGTACAAATAGTGACGCTATGGGTCATAATTGTCCAACATAAGATACCTGACCCAGAAAAAGAACAACCCAACACACATAGAAACCCTCTACCTAACTACCACTTTGTTCCACCACCCACCTACATGATCAACTTCGGCCTAACCAAAAGCTTTGTCCTCCAAACCCTCATCCACCAAGCTTCCTGCATGGGGATATGGGATATCAGTAGTGAAGATGAAACATAGCAACAGAGAGATTTCTGGGAAAACTTCTCGAGCAGTGACAAAAAGGAGGTTGCAAAAGAGGAAAATAAATGGGAAGAAGAACTACTACAGTAGAAGAATCTGATGCTCGAAGAAAGCATGAAGACAGAAGAGGACAAGACTGCAAATTAGGAAGATGTTTATTTTTCTAACTTATTTAATATAATCTTACAATTAATAATCATAAAGTCATTGATTTTGCTTACTTGTTCGAGTATTTTCCTGTTAGTCTACATCATAACACACAGAACATGAGCACATTTGACATTAACTCAACAAGGACAAATGCATTTAATCTTGGTACATGTGAAAACCCCAAGGAAATTTTAATTGCAAGTGAGGTTTCCTCTGATGAGCGGAAAGAATTAGAGAGAATATTAAAAAATATGCAAAAGTATTCGTTTGGTCCTATGAAAACATGCCAGTAGTGGACATGAGTATTGCCCAGCACATGATACCAACTTATCCATGAGCTACGAAGAATGAGGCCAGAATGGGCCAAAAAGGTTAGGGAAGAAGTCAAAGAAGCAGATAGAAGTAGACCCTGAAAAGATCAAGGCAACTACCAAGATAACATTGGTATGTGAGCCCATTTTCAAGCTATTGAGGAAGGACCAACCTGCGGAGTGGAATAGTCAATGTCAAAAAGCTTTTGACAAAATCAATGAATACTTGGATAAACCACCCGTCTTGAAACCCCCAAGGTCGGGCAAACCCTTGGTGTTGTATTTGGCTATAGAACCCGAAGCACTGGGGACGATGATGGTATATGTAGTGTTACTAGTGGTAATAGAGATACAGTCAATGCGAGTACTAGCAGAGATAGGATTGCCTGAGCAGGAATGAGCCTCGCAGAGTTTCGAACAGCTAGCCTTACTGGATGATAAAATGATAAGGGCCTTGTACCATATGCAGCTATACCAGAAAAGGTTGGTCAGGGCATTCAATAAGAAGATGTGTCCCGCCAAAATCAGGGAAGGTGATCTAGTGCTCAAGTAGTCGAAGCCACTGATAATGGACCCAAGGGAAAACTTCAGGCCCAATTGGGAATGGCCCTACCTAGTCAAAAAGGTGATGGGGAATGGGGGCAGTGAGACTCTAAGATTTGAAAGGGAATGAGTTCACCGAGCCCATCAATGTGGACAGGCTGAAACAATACTTTGCTTTAAAAAAAAGATAGAAAGGCTCATTAGGATGAAAATCCGCAAAGGACAGCCCAAGCAAAATACACGAGCATGAGTGAGCAAGAAAAATGGTTAATTGTAAAATCTGTGAGGGACAGTTAGCGTTAGAGGTACCCTTGCAATGCAGTTTATTCCTACATATGTGCTTAGAAGTAATGCAAACGTCTTTATTGAAACAAATGTTCAAGATGTTCTTAGATTGCATAAATTCCAGCTAACCGGGAAAGATTAGAGTCAAGTGATTACAAATCATGTCTTTTGTATTCTTAGATGCTGGAGCAAGGTAAGGAGATCTAGTAGAAGAACTCCAAGAATGGAGAGGAACCTCGGGAATGAGGACGATTGAAGAGCCTCGAGAATGAAGACAGATCTAAACATTAAAAAGAAAAAGAAAAAGAAAAAAAGAATGAAAAAAATGATTATCTTGCTGAGTTGAAAACTAAGAAGGTGACTCAAGCAAGATAGAGCATTCCACTAAGTTGAAAATCTGAAAGGACATCTTAGGCAAAAGATAGAAAGGACTTGTGCTTCAAAGGACGAAGCGCAAGGAAATACATTTATGCATCCTTAGGACAGCAAACGAAAGCTTCTGGAAACGGAAGACTTGATTTTCAGTATCCGAGAAGGGTAGTAAGAATAAATGCAAGCTGAGAATGACATCAATCTCCACATGGAGATGGCATGTTTCGAAATCTGGGAATCGGAATACATGATCCAAAAAGATGAGGCCGCTTTCAAAAAGGCGTAATCCACCTTGACCCGGTGCAGGTAGCGAAGAGCAGAAAAGCTGAGCCAAGCCTAGGGATGACTAGTCTACCACCCCGTGAATAAGGGACACAACGGGATCTTGAGCCATGAGACCAAAGAGAACTGAGAAATCACCAGGAGGAGAATAGGCAGAAGGAAACCGTAAGCAGGCCAATGGGGCTACCAAAGACTTTTCATAGGCAAAGGGCACCAAAGGCCAAAAGGATTCCTAAGAGAGTGAAGAAAACCCTATAGCGCAAGGAATTCCTAAACAAGGATAACATCAAGCCAATAGGACAAAGAAAACCCATTGGAATAGGGAATGCATCCATGCATACATGTCGCATATACACAATTTTTTGTTTTGTGTTCACAAGCTTTGAAGAAAAAAGAAAAAGCGACGAAGACGAGCAACTCCTCGAGAATGAGGACGAGTAAGCCAGGAATGGCACTCTGGGAATGGAGAACAACCTCAGGAATGAGGACAAGCAACTCCTCGTGAATGAGGATGAGCAAGCCGGGAATGGCACTCCGAGAATGGAGAATAACCTCGGGAATGAGGATGAGCAAGCTGGGAATGGCACTCCGGGAATGGAGAACAACCTAATGAATGAGGACAAGCAACTCCTCGAGAATGAGGATGAGCAAGCCAGGAATGGCACTCCGGGAATGGAGAATAACCTCGAGAATTTGGATGATCAACTCCTCGAGAATGATGACAAGTAAAATACGTGAAATACGTCCAGCCGGGTATGAGAAGTCCTACATCAAAGACGGCCAAATTTCTGGTCATATTCTTTTATTTCTTCAGCATTTTATTTTTTATTTTTTTATCTATTTAGTGCTATCCATTTTTTTATTTATTTATTTTACTATTTCGCATTTATTTTGTTATTTATCTTTTCATCGTTATTTTATTATTTCACCTTTATTTTATTTGTTCATTATCCGCATATGCATTATTATATTATTTCATGTCTAGTTTGTATTTGCATTGCATTAATGATCACGTATGGTACTATCCCTTGTGGTATATCGGATGGAAACCCAAACATAAATTTTGTAGCTGATGAGTGATAAATGTATCACTATTTCCCATTCATTTGACCTAATATTTTGTATAATTACTTGAGTTTTGTGAATATCTTTATGTGTTTTGTGTTATTTTGTAGATAAATAAGTTTCAGGACTCTCTGGAGGTGATTTGGGACCAAAACAGTGAAAAAAAGACACAAAAGGGCAAAATTATAAATTGGCGCGTCGCGACGCCTAACATGCGTCGCCCATGCTAACGTACGCCACGGACACATGTCAGAATCTGAGAAGTTTGACTTTGCTAACGTGCGCCAGACTTTGCTAACGTGCATCGTGCCATGTGTCAACATCACAACCGATCTGATAATGTGCGCCATGCCACGTGTCATCATCCTATGGTGCCGACAATCGCCATCGCCACGTGTCGCCATGTGTCACCCCACATGTCAGCCACGTCATCGCCATGTCAGCAGAAGACTGAGTCAACTTTGCCACATCATCATCACGTCATCATCAGCCAATCACATCGTGACATGTGTCATCATTCTATGGTGCCGACAATCACTATCACCACGTGTCACCACGTCAGCGCCACGTCATCGCCACATCAGTATAATCATTGAGTTACCAACCACCTTGCCACGTGACACCTTATCACCTTATCAATAATGCAACATGGCAGATAAGAATCTGAAGCCGATGAACCAGAAGCTGACACGTCAGCACGTCGTGACGCAAGAAGAAACTTGCGCGTCGCGACGCGAGGGGTTTACCGAGGCCTATAAATTGAGCTCGAAATTTCAGTTTTAGATGTACCTTCATCTCTGAATTCTCTGATGTAAATTGAGAGTTTTCTATCTAGTTTATTTTAATTTCATTTTTGTAATTAATTTTAATTACGTTCTGTAATAGTAATAGTAATTTACTTTCTTTACTTTTTACAGTTTTTACTATTCAACCATGAGGAGGTAACTTCCCCCTGCTAGGGTGAAAGGTAATTCTTTTACTATTTCTATTTAGATTAATCTCCCTTAATTATAATATATTCACTATTTAAAATTTGACTTAAAAAGGATACCGCTATATTGGTCGGTTGGTAATTCATTTTAAACTGCTTTAAACCTGACTAAGCAAGGATACCGCTAGATTGGTCGGTTGGTAATTAAATTTTCTTACCGCCTATATTGCTGGTTTATTTTGGTTCCGCCTTTATGGCTGGTTGGACTTAAATTGACTTAATTAGGTTACCGCTTATATGGCTGGTTGTATGATCATGACAAGTTAATATATTCTATTAAGGGAGATATCTAAATTAGTAGTAGTAGAAGTAGATCATTTTACCTTAGCATTTTATTTTATTGTAATTTTACTTTTCAGTATTTATTTTACCGCATTTACTTTTCAGCATTGTAATTTATGTCTTTTATTTTTAACTGTTTACTCGCCCTAGTTATGTGTCATAACTAAGTTAGTTATATATGGTTGTGATGAATTCTAATATCATCGGTTTATAAAGGCTTATTTTTTAGTTTGGGTAATTTAAAGGTTTACTTATTAAGTCTTAAGCTTAATGTGTCTTGTTAATTGGCCACTAATAAGATTGATATGGTAAATCTAAAATAAACTTGACAAAGAATTTTAGGTTTCAGCCGTAGACTTAATAGCCCACGATCTTCCTTGAGGATAGATAACCCTTTAATAGATTTCCTTACAGGATAGACATATACCTGTCAGGCGGGGGTAGCCATAATTGGAAATTAAACTTAATGAATCCAGGTAATTTGGTTGACATAGACATATGCCTCAATTGGGTTAAACTAGGTATTTGCGTCTGAACATCAACAAAGGCTTTAGCATAATTTCCTGTTCCATGTTAGTAAACTGATTTATTACACAAACATGAAATAACCACTTCATATTTTAAAAGATATTAGAAAGAAATCACAACCCTAGATAGTTTCCTAATATTGAATTTTCTTAAACCTACTTTCGTGCAATTTTATTTACTTATTTTTAAATTTAAAATAATTACCATTTCAAAACAATCAATCAACCTGTTAGATACTAGTAATCACTTGACCTCATAAAATTAATAGATTGGGTATTAAGTCCTCGTGGGATCGATACTTTTTATACTACTTGAACGATACGTGCGCTTGCGTTATACGCGTGCGATTACGCCGATCAAATTTTTGGCGCCGTTGCCGGGTACTTATTTATATTTTACTATTAGTTTAGGGGTTAGATACCTTTACTTGTATCTAATTTCTTTTTTCTTATTATTTCTATTTTCTTGTGTTTTGGGTTCTCAACACTACATGAAACGAACCAGAAGCTTTGAACTCCGACTACTTGACCCAGAAATTGAAAGAACCATCAGACAATTGAGAAGGGAAAGGTGTGAAGGCCAAGAAGCTTTAGTCAACATGGAACTGAACCTCTGGAAGTTGCACCACCAATACCCATTCGAGACAGCACTATTCCGGTGGTCGACGGCTTCATTTCATGTATTGTACTTCCTCATTTACCAGCAAATGCGTGTGACATCAAACATGCATTCAGAGGATTCAGCAGTCAGTGCAGTTTGGGGGAAAAGCAACTGAAGATCCTAATACCCACATCAGCAACTTTTTGGAAGTTTTCGGTGTTGGATAATATGACCCATAGCATCACTATTTGCACAGAACATTGTGTTGCTGTAACAAAATTAACTATGTAACAAGGAAATTGCACTCTCGTCATTTGTGATTAGATCACCATAGATATATAAATGAAGAGAGGTCCCTATGATTAGTTCCTGGATTGAGATGATATGAGACAGTATCAGTCCACGAAGGATTAATCATTAAATATCCCTAGCCGTAGTATTATCGAGACTGGACATCGATAATGCGGAATAGGCTAGTATTGCACTTGTGCGCGTTGTGAGGGCACAACGACATAGTTCTCATATATATATAAGTATTGGATACTTGTGCAAGTGCGATAGGAGGTCGTTTTCACCGATGGTACGGGAAACAGCTTCGCTCTGGATAGACCCTTCGGAATCCCATTGGTATTATGACTAGGTGTCTATGGGAGGCCGAAATCAAGGTAGGTGTGTATAGTCTTAACCTGAGACTTGCATCGCTAATACTTACGACAATCGGTAAACTTTGGTTTTGGTGGTTGGGGGATCTTAAACTGGTTCTGTGTTCACCTCTTCTGGGTTTATCAGGAATCGTAGTGTATTGGATGTGATGTCGAGACGGAAGTATCACTCCAGTCATAGTGGAGATGATGTCACGCAGGATACGGTATTAGTGCTCTTAAGTGATGCGCATCCAATCGTGATATTATGACCAGGTCATGAATATCCGATTATAGAGACTAGTTACCAGACATCCGATATGTGTTTCGGACGGGGCAGACACTTATCCAGCCCCAGCCCTAGCACGTGACTATCCGATACTGGACCGATATGCACAATACATTAGTATACTACGCTTGATACAGATCTTTGATATTCTTTAATGGATATGTCCGGAGAATTAGGTAGACTTGGTGCTTTGCTAGGAGTCGACCTTGTCTCGTAAATCGGTAGAACGTAGTACTTGGTACGTACGTGATTCGGATACTCCGGCGACCGCATTTACTGCCAACTAATCCGGGGATCTCATGGGTCGCTTCCCGATAATCCACCGATGACGCACAACTTGCACTCTTGAATAATCTGGGATTATATAGATGAGAGAGAAAATTAATCTAGGATTAATTACGGAGATATTTTATCTAGGATAAAATATCGTCTAGAGAGAGATAACGATTAATTGGAATTAATCGGTAAATTAATATATTCGATATATTAATCGAAATTAGATTTCGACGAGGAATTAAAATTAGATTTTAATTCGGGCAAACGAGTTAATTTAGAATTAATTCGTTAGCGACGTAAATGATAATTTCGCTAGGCGCAATTATTTATTTAAATTCGATTTAATTAACGTCGCGACGTAAGTTCGGTATTTCGGAAATATCGAACCCGAACGCGTGAGTGCACGTGGGCCACTTTCATTTGGAATCGTGTGGGGCCCACATGACACATGTCATATTATGCATTATTTAATTGTAATGCATTGAATGGAGATAGTGTACAATGCACTCAATGGTTTTGCATGGAAATTGAGTGTTTGACACTCTAAGCCATTGCATGATTTGTGTCATAAGTTTATTATTAATTTAATAAATATTATGGCATAAATATAAATTGATTTTTTTGTAACAAAAAAAATCAATCAATCTCTCATTTCTTCTCTTCTCTCAAGCCCAAAAACTGAAACATGTTACTGGTTTGGAACCAATTTTGGCGTGGACTTTAGGGAATCAAAGAGTGGATTTTCATGGTGAAAATTCAAGTGCTAGCACACTTACAAGTCTTGCGAAGGTGGTAGGGAGGTTCGACCATGAGCCGGGATCCGTTCGACGAAGCTCGGAGCTCCGTTTTCTCAGCTCAAAACCGAAATTTGATGACAGTGGACTGTTGCAGTGGCGTGAGCAAGGCAGTGCGTTTTTGGCCTTCATTCGTCTCCAAATCGACTCAACCGATCAATGTGAGTATTCCGCTATCTCCATTGATGTATTCATGCATGATTTTCATTGCTTGTTTGATCTTGGGACCTTAGAAAAATTCAACAATGGCATCAAGAGCTAATGTTGCAAGCATGAAATTTTAGGGATTTAAAATTTGGGTAAATGTGATTTGAGCATGATTTGAATAAATTGTTTGTTTGAGTATGCTTATAACATGTTTAATTTCATTTTGGTTGGACTAATTTGATGAAAAATGATTTGGAATTATTTTCCCCAAATATTGTCTTTGGCCGAATGGTTGATGAATTTTGGATTCTTGGAATTTTTGTGATTTTGATTCGTTTGATGAGTTAGAATCATTTAGGTTGATGTTAATTTGAATCGAATTGGATTGGATTTCGAATTGGACGAAAACCCCAAAATCTTTGAGTTGGCCGAATGTGACTAATGCCCTAATGTCTTGGTAAATTTTGATTTTTGAACATTGGATGTATTGGAAATCAAATTGTTTGGTGATTTGATGTCGATTGTAGGTTCGATTGGATCGAAACCGAATCGGACACAAAATCCCTCCTTGGCCGAGTACTTAAAAGCATGTAAATGGGTTTGATTTTTCATTATGTGTGTTTGACATGTAATAATGAATTAAGTATGATTAATTGGACTAATTTAGTGTTTTGGAAATGTTGATTTAGTTGATTAATCATATAATGCACTTTTGGTAATTAAATTGTGAAAATTGGATTTTTGGATTTAATTAATTGGGCCTAATTTTGGAAATTAGAATTTAAAGTTTTAATTGGGCCTATTGGGCTTGATTTATCAAGTTTGGTTTAGGCCAAATGGATTGGATCCAATTGGGCCCAAAACCTTGACCATAAAGCCCAAATGCGACTTAATGAACCTTTAAAGTTCAATTGGGCCTAATGGGCCAAGATTGATTTATGGGCTTATGGGGTAAATCCCGGATTGGACTTTGGTTATCGGTTTGACCCGAGTTGACCAAAAGTCCACGCCTTAAGAAATCAATCAAAAGCCCATTGGACTTTTATTGAATTGACGTTGGACGTTAATCGGTCTTTGAGACGCGTTACGATTAGATTTGGAATTTAAATCGTAAAAGGTTTATTAAATAAAAGTGTAATATTTAATCTAGAATTGAATAGTGAATTAGTATTAAATACATGTTAAATTAGATTAATGATGTAGTTTAATTTAATTCATGAATTCGTACTTTAAGTACTTATTCGCAAAAACGAGTTTGACTCGAACAAAATCAAATCGTTGTTTGAACATTGGATGATCACTTAATTATCAGATTAATTAATTTGATTAGATTGATTGATAGCATGCTTATGTGTGTGAATACATGGTTGTGTTGAATGAATAATGTATATCGGATGGATATTAGATGGGTGGGCAATTTTAGAAATTGTTGTAATAAATTCGATTTATTAAATTGGACCTGCGTGTCCAGCCTTATCACCTTCTTTCTCTTTGTATTCTCTTCTCACCTATTCCCCTCTATGTATATGAGGTTTCTTTAGAAGTGTAGTGTAACGGGTAGAAGTAGTACAAGTGCTAGCTTGAGTGAGAAAGGGAGAGATTTGATCTAGGATCAATGTGTAAAGTATCCATCCGCATATCATTATTATTTTATTTCATACTCGCTTTATTATGTATTTAGAATGCATGTTTAAGGGTGTATGATGATGAGACCTTAACAAAGATAATTAAATTGGTAGCCAATTTGCACGCGAAAATCCCTCAATTTATATTAAGCGATTATCCTTCCATTGAATGGTTCTTGTTCAAGATCCGATTGGCATTGGTTTGTTGGCCAAAGTCAAGACCTTGTCAATTGGATGTATTTGAATCATGAGAGTTTTGTTCCACATCGGTGTCTAGTCCAAGTTGTGATTTGTTGGCCAAAGTCAAGATCACTTCTTGTCCAAAGACATTGATTACGAAACTTTCCTTGTCAATGGGTCCCGCTTAACTGGAATCATTAGGTTTGTTGTGCCAAAGCCAAGGCCTAGATGATTCGGAGGATAAGGATAGGAAAATGTATTAGATACATTGGCATAAGTAATATGTTTAGGACTTGGATGTCCACCTAACCGGATCTAGGAATTGGATGAGATCCAATTGATCTGTGAGATCTACCTAGTTAAATAGCATACAGCTTGTTGGCCAAAGTCAAGGTTGTATGTTATTTAATAGGATCCTAGCCCACTAGGAAACGCGGTTTCCCGAGTACTCCACAGAGGGTTAGAGGCTCGACGAAAAATAGTGGGAGGCAAGAATTGAATTTGCAACATTCGTTCAATTACTCGCTAAACGCGCTCATTTATATTTTACTCGTCACATTAATCAAAAGTATTAGTTGGACTAATATTTTATGTTGTTTTAAAAATATATATAGTTGGACTATATACAAACTCATTCAATAAATAGTTGATTTTATAATTGGATTATAGTAATCAATATAATTGAATTAAATGATAGTTGATTTTATAATTGGATTATAGTAATCAATATTAAAATTATAGTTGATTAAATAATTGGATTATTGTAATCATTATAATAAATAGTACCTTTATTAAAATTGATTAAATAGTTGGACTATTGAAATCAAGAAAGAATTTAAAAAGTTAAATATTTAAAATATATAATCCTTGGATTAAATGTTTTAATGATTTAATTTTCAATTGGGAATTAATAATAGGTTAATTTATTTGATAAAATAACTTATTATGACTAAGCCCATTATTAAGCAGATAGTAGAGCATAAAGTCTTTGGAAGATTTATGTGATGATGACTTGAGTGCTTAATTAATATACTTATAATAAATCTATCTTTAGATTTAAAAGTATTAAAGTTGCAATTAATTGACTATTCTAGTGGAGAAAAGTCAAAGTTTGCAATTGGGCATGTAGCCAAGGTGCACATCGTTTCGATATTCCGAAAACGCAAGGCTTGGCCAAAGGTTTGTGAAATATTGAAAAGGATAATTGACATATCCCGAGCGACTACCATTTGGATATGGAAGACACGAAGGAATTAAAGATAGGGCGAGGCTCTAACTTTAAAAATATTTGTCAAAGTTATGTTTACTACTAGTATTGAAATTGGATTTTAAATACTTAGTGTGGTACATAATACATATATGTATTGACGTTCAGAATCCGCTGTGAGCTGGATATTGGCTTCAAGCCGAGATTTCTCTGCGAATTGGAAACGGGATGAAAGTCGCTATTTCGACCGTAGATACCTAAGTTTAGGAACTACCCTTTTAGGTATGTACTTAAATTAGGAAATGTATAATGTAACTAGTTTGACTAGAGACATTATCTCTATATCAGTGTTTAATCCGATGCGGATAAAACCTTTATATTCTAGAACACTAAAGTGTTTCATTATATAAAGATGATACTGAGATAAATACATTGGATGTAAATAACAGAATTTATATTTTGAATATAATAAAATCTCAAACATATAAAATGACAAATAAATAGCTTAAATTGATTTGATCAATGGAGACTTATTTGTGGCATTGTTGTCTAGGACATATTAAACAAGACTCGTATATCCACACCTTTTAAGAGTGGGTACTAGGACTGATTTCACTATTCAAATAAGGTCTACGAATCTAGTTATTAGGTTAAATACCTAAAATACTATTTACTTGGTAATAGTAAAAGGGCCACCGATCTGTTAGCCCTATTCATGGTGAATTAAGTGGGCCCATATCTAACTAGGCTAGATGTGAACATGAATATTTCGTGACCTTAACGGATGTAGCATCACGTTGTGGTTATGTGTTTCTTTTGAAGAACACAGATCGGAAACTTTTGAAGTTTCGACACGAAGAAAACAAACAGATCGGCTATAGTGTTATTCCGCCACGGTAAGACGGAAATGGAAAATACTTAAGCAGTAATTTTCATATATAAATGAAAGAGTACGGTGTTCTTTCATGTGAGACTCCTCCCGAGACACGTCAGTTAGACGGTGTGTCTGAACTAAAACCGAATTTTGTTGGACATGATAAGGTTTATCACGAGTCGCTCTGAGCTACTATTTCTTTCTACAGGATATGTATTAACAGTGCAAAACTTATTTAGAATAAGGTTCCATGAAAATCTGTTTGACAGATGTCATATAGGATATGAACAGGGAAGAAACGGGGTTTCTCATTCCTGATAATTTGGGTATGCCAGGCATGACGTTTGGATGATACCAAACTAAAAGACCCAAATTGGATAAGTGCCAATATAGGTTATCCTAAGGGAAACCTTAAGTATAGTACTTATAAATCCCACATGAGAACAATGTGATTGTTGCTCACCATGCGGTTTTCCTGAGAGAAATACCGATATGCAGTGGTCAGTGGGATGATAGTGATACTCGATGAAAATCGGAGTAATACTGTTCAAGGCACGAAGTCCTTAATGGAACACAAATAGTTCATCTATGATGAAACTATACCATTAACCTTCAAATACACAAGAAACTCGTAGATCGGATAGAGTCAGAAAACAACCTAGGGTCTGGGTTTCTGCTCTAACCTCATAAAGATGTTAATCTTATGGAGGTGTACCATCCGACTACGTTTTGAGGAAGTGATACAAGGTATCGACTCTCTGTTATGGCAAAGTGCCATGAATCCGAAATGGATTCCATGTATAACAACTATTTTGGATACTAGTTGTTGTACCATAAGGCATTGTGCCTATGGTACGTTAAACGTCTTCAAGGAAGACATACATGGAAGGCAACATACCAACGTACAAAGCTAGGCTTTTGACGAAAAAGGTATCAATATCAACATTGTGTTAATAACGGTTCAACCTTTTTACCTGTTGCCATGGTAAATCCATTTTGAAGATGCTTGTTGATAACTGTATATTTCATTTATGAAATATGTCAGTTACAAATCAAAATCGCTTTCCTGAAAAGGAAACCTTTTGGAGGATGTTTACAACATCCTGACGATTTTGTATAACCGACAAACAAGGTTTGCGGGTTATTCGATCCATGTTTGGATCAATGCAAGCATAAGGTTCTTGGAACTGACGTTTTGAAATAATCATAATGGTTTATGATTTGACTCAAAACGAAATAATTCTTGTGTATATAAGGAGGTTAGTGGGAGAGCGCACTGACAGTGAAATTCCCAGAAAACAATTGGTGAAAGCTTGGTTTTCATAGATATTCTTTCAATAGAAATTCTCCGTAGAATTCTGGGTTGTAACAACCTTTATTCAAGGAATAAAGATCTACTGGGATATATTTGGAGTTGTTA